>OY744524.1:2297172-2339672 GCA_963556195.1 Sepiola atlantica
GCCTCCAACTAATTATCTTATGATTCGTCTTTTATTTACATTATTCGCCTTTTGTGACGTCATTCATAGTGTACAAAGTTTTTTGTGACGTCACCCACTGTGCACGCTGACAAGCAAGCACGCAAACAAGATAAAAAGCTTCATCCACATAGTTTCGTGGAGCAAGTATTAGCAAATAACATAGAGTTCTTTTTTCGTAATTTATTAGGTTATTTTTTTTTTAATTTTCAATTTTCCAACTAGTCCATTTAGTATTCCGGTCAACTCGGTGTTTATGAGTTCCGTTCGTTAATAACTATTTTCCTTTACGATTACTTTCGATTTGATTCATCAAATCATCATCTGGCGACGGTTAATCCTATTGTATTTTCCTGTTTAGTTTTTAACGGAGGTGTTGCACCCGAACGTGTTAACGTGAAATGCCCATGCAGAATTCAGAATAATAACGTTTAACCGCTAATAATTTATAAGTGTTAATTACAACGCTAGAGACTTTAAAACATTTTGCAAGGCACTATAATTCTAATGCCACAGTTTACCATCCCGAATTGACACAAAGAACTGATATACAAAATGGCGCCACTAATAAAAGAAAAACATGAGGTATTTATAAAGCACTAATGACACGTGTAAAAAATGTCCTGCCTGGATACCTTTTGTCGTTTTTGGACCACCATTTACCAATTGGATTATTTTTTAATCAACCTCTTTGATATCTTGCCTGAAGCTATTTTAGACTTATTGACTTGGATGAACTGTATAGTTTTACTAAAAAGTATGTTTTGGGCAGATATATTTGATGTTTTATATACCTTTATGTATTTTTATATATATTTTTTAATATATTTTTTCAAAGTTTAATTTTTATTACCTACAGTAATGTTATTGCGGTAATGGTCCTCTGAGGAGAAGATTTTCTTTGAAAACTGATGAGTTAAGGACTGTAAAGAACTTTGCCTGAACATTGAATTGTAATAACATTTTATTCGCACCTTATTTTATTCTTTCACTTTATCAATTGCTATATATATATATATATATATATATATATATATATATATATATATGTACATATATATATACATATATATATATACATTTATATATACATATATATATATATACATACATATATATATATATATATTGTATTTTACTTTTTATATAGTTTTGATTTACTTATTTATTTCAATTTCATTTTATTTTAATTTATTAAATTATTCGTTTTAACATGTAGGGATATATATATATATATATATATATATATATATATATATATATATATATATATATATATATATATATGTATATAGGTAGATTTATAGTACAACTAAATGGTAAGATAAATTTCAGAGGAAAGATTATTTATTAATCAATGAAACGAGGCCGATGATAAAAATAGGAAATTGCTAGCATTTTTATTATGGCGCCTGAAAGTAAACGTCAGAATAATTAATTAAAAACTAAGAAATTTAGATGACAAATGAGGAAAAATCAGTTTAAAGGGAGAAATCAGTTAAGAGAAAAAAGGGGATTCTCTCAACGTTATTGGAGGATTTAAACTACGGACGATCTGATACTGATCTTTCAAAATCTTTTGTCTACAGGAAGTGTTAATAACAAAAGCCTCAATAATATTGAGCTGATAGTTACAGCTAGCACTGTGTAAATAAAAAAGATCCATCGGAATACTGGTCAGTACAAATATTTGTATCAACCAGATCATTACTGATGGCAGAGTTATGCTTGGAAGTTCGCGTATGATCTCAAAATCTTGTGTAAACCAATATTACTTAGTACAAATAAACATTTCTTACACAAAAGAAGTCCATCGGACAATGAAAAGAAAAAAGAAAACACTATTTATTTGACAAGCAAAATTCTGTTTTTCAAAAACTTAGATTAAAACAAATTGTATTTATTTAAAAAAAAACACATTGTTATGGTCTTCTCCAAAAAACAATATTCTTACGAAACAATATTTTAAAAAACATGTCTACCGATTATATATATATATATATATATATATATATATATATATATATATATATATAAGGTGTCGGTATAATATCAAATTATATAGAGTTCTGAATATATATTAGACGTCATATTTCCAACTAGATCCCTCAATGCACTTAGTGTACACATCAAATGTCTAAGTAGCTTTAAATTTCTGCATGTCAGTACGGTCGGTGAAACAGGAGGCAGGGAGGGAGTTTCAGAGGCCAGCAGCAGTAGGAAAGAAGAAATAGCTTCTTTTCTCGTGCTGCTGGCCTCTGGAACTCCCTCCTTACCCATGTTTCCCCGACAGTACTGAGTAGAAGGCCCTCCGGCATCTGGGGACCTCCACAGTAAATGAATAGGATTTAGTTGATTTTCGAGTTGGTCTAGTGAATTTACGTCGAGGGGGAACCAGTGCAGCAAGTTCATCGGAGCACAATCCATTGAAGTATTTGTAAAACAAGCACAAGGATTCTACATTGCGGCAATGGGACAGATGCTGGAGCTTGGTTGACAGTAAGGGGCATATTAGGTTGGCGACTCTTTTTTGGACCTTGTCAAGAAGGGAGAGACTAGTAGATGATGCACCAGCCTATATATGGAAACAATACGCCATGCATGGACGGATGGTGGTTTTGTAGAGATACAGGATGATGTCAGGCGTGAGGTGTTTACTAGCACGGTAGAGGGAGCCAACCTTGTTTGCGGCGGCCTTGCCAATGTCTTCAATGTATTTGTTTCAGTTCATGTTACCTGTGAAGGTTAGACAGAGGAGTTTGAATGATGAACTCTCAGGCAGGGTGTCATTTGCCATGACAATCGGTGGTTAGAGAGGTTTCTTGTAGTTATTGAAGGAAAGGAGTTTTGTCTTTACGGCATACAAAGTTACCAACCATTTATGACCCCAATCCACTACAGCCTGGAGGACATTTTCAGAAGGATTCAGCCATTGCCTCGGATATGATCGCGTCTGTTTTGCCAACATGGCGAGAGTAAAGCGTGGTGACGTCAGCAAATAAACCAATCTCAGACTCTATGTCATCAGGGAGATCGTGTATATAGATCAGAAAAAATAAAGGTTCAAGGATAGATCCCTGGGGTACACCAGCATTTATATCCTGTTGCTTAGATGAATGGCTATCGAGGACAACCTGGATTTTTCTCTTAATTAGGAAGGATCTAATTATATCAAGTAATTGCCCAGTAATACCGTATGAGCGGATTTATTCCATACCTTGTCAAAGGCCTTGGATGATATATCCAAGGCCTTTGACAAGCGCTACTGCCCTAGCTTCTCCTGCCTTGTCGAGTGTATGATACATGCGTTCAGAGATGACCGTTAGGATATCTGCAGTAGATCGTGCTTGTCTAAATCCATACTGGCGGTCAGAAAGAAGTTTAGCATTAACTAAGTGCTGTACTATTGCTTTATTGATTAAGGATTCAAAGATTTTAGCAAAGAACGGAAGTAGGCTTATTGAGCGGTAGTTCTAAGGATCGGTTCTATACCAAGAACTCTTGTAAACTGGTACCACAGGCGCAATTTTCCAGCTATCGGGGAAGCACGATTAAGCTAGGCATTTATTGTAGAGTTTGGAGAGGACAGGGGCCAGTTCAGCAGAGCATTTCTTTATTAATATTACAGGTATAAGATCAGGCCCACAAGCTTTGGAGGTGTCAACGTTTTTTATGATGTCTCTGACCTGGGATGGGGTGATGACCAGGTTATCAAGTGTGGCTTCGGTCGTGCAAAGAGAATTTGGGGAGGGGGTGGTTATCTTAGTCCAAAGTGGAGTTGAAACCGAAACGCTGGGCTAGTAGTTCAGCCTTATCAGTGGCTGTGCAAACGACATCATTGTGGTTTGATAGTGGAGGAATCGTTGATTAACCATTGTTCACTACATTATTGTAGATTTTCCAGAAATCACGAGTACCTAGTTTCTGTGACTGAATGCGCTTTTTTGTTAACTCATTACACCTTCCCTTTGCTTCACCTATCACAGCCTTGCAATTATTTCTTGACTATATAAATTTCTGTCCATTAGTAGCTGACTTATGGCGGCCAAATTCACGGAATGCTTGTTGCCTCTCAGCAATGGCAGCTGCACATTCTACGGTGAACCATTGGGGAGAGTGGGGCTTGCTAAAGAATTTTCGCATGGCGACATAGGCTTCAATGCCTGCTTATACCCATTCAGTTAATTCATTTGCACACTGGTCGGCAGGGAGTGAGAAGGTTTCCCTCCATGGGGCGTCACTGATGTGATCTTTGATTGACTCAAAATCAGCCTGCTCGTAGTATCTCGTTGTTTTGAGCAACGGTTCTGATGAACCGTTGCTCAAAACAAATGAACCGTTGCTTTCGGACGACATTTTAGGGTGATATGTATCATTAGCACAATGTAATCAGCATCCCCGAGTGGGCTATGAGCTTTCGTCACACAAGCCTCGGGCATTGAGGTCAAGAAAAGATTTAGAAGTGAGGTATGTTGGTCTACTCGATCGTGGATGCGTGTCGGAAAATCGACAGTCTGAGAGAGGCAGTGAGCTAAGGAGAAATTATACGTAAAGTTGCCGGCTGCGTCAGTAAGGCTGGAGAATCCCAGTCAGTAGCGGTGGTGGGCATTAAAATCCCCAAATACATGTATATGGGCATTCGAGTCAATTAAGAGTGCTTTATCTATGCTTTCAGAGACAGAGTTTAGCAGAGTACAGTCCTGGGTCGACGGAGAACGGTATAAGAAATATAAGTAACTAACGCTGTGATGTAAAGTCAATCTAGCCCGTGTATATGTTTGACAGAGTCTTTACGGTAGAGTGGGAGGTAGTCAGTCATGTCAAAGTGGTGAGAGGAGATTGAGGATTGAAGGTTAGTTTCACTTAGCGCTAGGATATCCGAGGAATTTATCAGGAGAAAGGTTTCTACGTCGTTGATGTTGGTTCTAAGTCCCCGGATATTTGTGAATGCGAGCCTCAAGGGCGGCGGCGAAAGTGTTTTTTTGGGGGGTGTCTGCTTTCTCAAGCCTTGAGTTTCATCATAATTATTTTGTGAAATGTGCTAGAGAAAGCTATAATATGAATATATATATACAATATATATATATATATATATATATATATATATATATATATATATATATAGCCTTATATAGATACACACAAATATACATATATATATATATATATATATATATATATATATATATATACATATATATATATATATATATATATATATATATATATATATATATATATATATATATATATATATATAAAGAGATCTCCATGATTCCAATTATCATAGGAGCCACTGGGCTCATGAAGAAGAACTTGAAAAAGTATTTGGCAAGTATACCTGGTGAACCAAGTGCAAGAGAAATCCAAACACCTACACTCAAGGGAACAGCCAGAATCCTTAAACGAGGTCTCGGTTGGAGTATGTAAATAGCGGGTGATCGTATGGCATTTGGAATAATCTCCCGTCCCCAGAAAATGAAAGAAAATGAAAATAAATACATATATATATATATATATATATATATATATATATATATATATATAGTAATCCAGGTAGGGTAAAAATCCACAGGGTAGAAATCCAAAGGGAATTAAACCGGGTTTATAAAAGAGTGCTCAATAAAAAATATAGAGCTGTATTGTGAATGTTTTTATTCAAACATGTACAAGGTCTGCTACACTGGCATGTCGATGTTATCGATCTACAGCTCTCAAGAGCTGAGGTCTCATCAGGCAGAAAAATATTTTTTTTTGATTCAACCTGGTTGCTGAACTCCTGCCTGATGAGACCTCAGCTCTTGAAAGCTGTAGATCGATAACATCGACATGCCAGTGTAGCAGACCTTGTACATGTTTGAATAAAAGCATTCACTATATATATATTCAATATATATATATGTATATATATATATATATAAATATTAACATAAACACTTAGGAATTTATCTTTATAGTAAATAATAGTTTACGAATTTAATTCAAAGAATCATAGAGATAATTTAATTGAATACGCTGTATGTAGACGTAAGTCGACCGTGTATGCCAGTGTGTCTGTACGCGCGTTCTCACATAAACGTCGTAAATCGAGCCACACATTAATAAATGCTTGGGGGGAAAATGGGGTGAGAATAAAGATAAGAGATAAGCCTAATAAACAACCGAGCCCGTTATCAACAAATCACCTCGTATGTAAACGCACCAGACACAGTACAAAACCTTCTTTTGTGAGAAAGCCATCTTGTCATCGCAATCCCCGGATGTTGCACCGGAAGTTTACGCCCTTCTATCTGCGCATGCTCATATTTCTTCTTTTTTTTTTCATCACGCCATATTTCAAGATTTAACTCTGACCCTACGAAATGTTTTGAAATTTTTATAGAAACGAATTGACATTCGCCCGTATTTGTTGTTGGTTCAATTTAAAATATTTTTATATTTGTTTGTTTGGCGATGTTTCTGTTTTTATTTTAAATTTAAGGGCCAGTTTCCTATGTTGAGAATCAGTTAAGTAATTTTACTTATTTATTTCTTTAAACATATTTTTTTAGTAATATAAATGAATTAATTTAAATCTCACTCGGAAATAAATAAATATAACTAAGAAACTTAAGACGTTTAGAGTTATCGTTTCCTGGCGTGATTTAACAACCAATCTGTGGTAGTTTTATAGATGGACAACTTTGGCTGCAATGAGAAAACTATTTTGATTGGTCAATAGCGCGAATTTTAAATATGTAACAGTAGTTTTAAGTAAAACTATTTTATATTTTTCTTAAACGGAATTAATCGTAAAGAATCAAATGAAATAATTAGTTTTATTTTGCCTTAAGTGAAATCGCCACAATTTAGCATTATCTATACTATATATGTAAGAGAGCGAAGAAGAGAGAATGATAGAGAGATAGGGAAGGAGATATAGAGGAAGGAAGAGCAGATTAAAGCGAATGATTGTTACGAAGAATGAAATATATATTCACTTGAGAATTGCTGAGGTCATAAAGAGTAGAATATAGCATGTGGCCACTCTATAGATAGACAGATGTAAAAAGTAATGACCAAATAGATCACAGGTGGTCTAGTAATATTTTTAAAATGCGAGAAGATAAGCTGCACTATTTAAGATTCATAAAATTATAGAAATAGGTTTACTTTTTTTTAGTCCTAACATGTACACATTACTTACCCAACAAGGTTGTCTAGTCATATTTTGAAAACTCTGTGAAGATGAGCCAGCTATTTACGTGGCTGTTCATATGTACATGCTTATAACAGTGCTTTGACTTTATCTTTTATTCATATTCATTATTATTTATTTTAACCATTCTATATTGATGAAGGTTAATGAAATAAATTCCCAGAAAATAAATAAAAAATATTGCCATGATTTTGTATCTATAGGATGACTCTAAACAATGTCACCCATAGAATTGTAAGTAAAAGACAATCCTTTCTGCAATCCGAGCATATTTAGTGCATATAAACATCAGTCAATGCCTGACTTATCCATCAAGCTTCAGTTACGAATGTCCAACAGTCTTAGATTAACCGCTGTCCAATTATAAACAAACCGGCATATAACGTGCGGAATCGCAAATAATTCTGACACACTACTCTTGCCATTTTCCTGATTTGGGGTTTACAGTTTAAGAATAGGGATTATGTTGATAGATAGTGTCTTTGATATAGACACACAGGTACACATATGGGAGATTGAGTGCCGATGAGTATGAAGCCCATTCAAAATCACACCTCATACTGATGAGGCGATTATATAAGTGGCTTCACATATCATTGAACGGTGATTAAACAAAGACTGTTCGGCATTCATGACTGAAATCAGACATCAACGGACATTTCTTTGCAGCAAATATGGTTATATTTCAAAAGAGATTGTGAATTTAATTAACATCACATAAGGTTGCTTTATAATGTTTGTATTTTGGATTCCGACCCAAATAAAAAAGAAATTGCTCAGTCTAGAATGACATCTGCTTCATTGACGGAGGGCAGAAAAGCTGATCTGCAGCAGTAGAACAGATACACCACCTTGTTCCTAACTAATAAGCTAACAACGTAGTCTTGTAACATTTACATTTCCGATTATTCGTTTACTGAGATCCCGTTTTTCTAGCCTTAAAAAAGTATTTCAAAATTCTTAGACTTCAGTTAATAATCGCTGTACTAATGATTTGCATGTTTCTATCTGACAAGGTTAAAATATGACAAAACCGTATGTTTTAAATTTAAAGAATTCATGACGATAATGCGACTTGTTTCGGAAATTTTTTAAATGAGGATTGATAATTTGTATTATGTGAAGTATTCGGATTACTGTTCCGATCTTGGATGTTATTCTCACAAAGTATTGGCAAATGTAACCTCCGGTCTTCTTCAGTTGCGTCTTGACGAAGTCGAAAATCCTTATCTCGCACTCGGGAATCTGTACGGAATTTCGAACTGGATCCTTTATTTATTCCACGGGGGTAGCTTGCTCTAATTCCGTCAGCCATGACCAGGTATACATCTTAAGTAATTAGTAATTGTATTATTATATCCCCCGTAGGTTGCATGTTCAATTATTCAGGTTGAAGCTCCAATCCTCAGTACGGTCGATACTAAGAATACAATTACGAATTACTTAACACTACTACCCGGTCATGGCTGACGGAACAAGAACAATCTAACCCTGTGGAGTAAATAAAGGATCCAGTTCAAAATTCCACACGAATTCCTTAGTTCGACATAAAGATCCCAGTGTTCGACAAGACGCACCTAAAGAAGTCTGGAGGTTACATGTAAGAATAACATCTAAGATGAGAACAGTAGTCCGAAAAATACAAGTAATACCAATAATCAGACCTGCAGCTTGAAGTTTTCGTAACAACGCACTGGATTAAAAACGTCACCATATGTTTAGTCGCGTCCAAACATCTTTTTCAGTTGCTCTATCCTTCGGATTTTGCAGTCTTTCCCGCTTTTCTGTGAACACGATATTTTGAATAAGCAACAGAGTCATCACACATATATAATATATATAAGCATCATCCACATATATGCAGACTCCTTAAAGTTAAGCCTATTTTAATCATTTTCAGACTCTCATTATCTTCACTCAATATATCAAATATTACTAGATCACCTGTGACCGGTTGGGTCAGTATTTCATTACATATGTCTATAAAGTTATCAAATGTACCTCCATCCATTCATGACGTGATCAATGTCTAAGTCAATTTATATATATATATATATATATATATATTATATATATATATATATATATATATATATATATATATATATATATATATATATATATATATATATATATAATAAGCCTACCACGTTTGAAATAGCATTTTTGCCGGTTCCGTTTGAAAGAGAATCTTGTTGATCTGTTCAGTTTAAGGGGGAATCAAAACTGTACACAGACATAAAAGAAGTATATAGACACTCCATGACATTTTTTTAGTTGCCGTTAACTTCGTCGACGGCCAGAACTCGGAGCCGTACAAAGCAGTAGTATATCTTTGAAACATATATATATTTCATACTAATTGAGAGTTCTTATGTTTCAGATATAAATATCCCTGTCATATATCACTATTGAAAGATGACACAGACCAAAGAAGCATTAGATTTATCGGAGTTTCAGAGAAGTCAGCTTATGGGTTGATCTGAAGGTGGACTTAATCATTATCAAATCGATACACACGTTTTCACTGTTCACCAAGTCATTTATTAATTTATCAGAGAGGAGAAATAATAAATATCATCTCGCTTAGGTCAACCAGAACACTCTGACAGCAATCTTCGTTATTACTAATAGCGAAGGTGTCTATATACTTCTTTATTTATGTGGACATGAAATCATGGATATCTATAATAGGATATGTTCACCTGTTGTCTATTGGTATGTGTGTCACGTTTACATTGTTGGGTAATGGCTCTGTCGGAACGGACGCATCTTGAAGTAGACGTATCTGTGGGAAATCGTTTGGTTTGGCTTGCGCGATTTAGTGCGGGTTGACCCGTACAGTCGAGTGCAGAATAGGGCTGTTCTCACGGTTTGAGCTCACAGACGTGATAGGCCACCATTTTGATGAGACTCTTACGGTCGGGAGTTCAAGGGAGTCAAGCTGTGACGAATGCACCTGCGCATGGGGTTTCTGTGACGTCACGGGATTTTGCGTTGGAAGCAGGGCTTTACTAGTCTGGGTTTTGGAGGCGAGCCGAACAGACGTGTTTCTCTATGTAGCCTTCAACATGATTAGGGGAATTAAATTCCCTAAGAGAAATCAGGCGTATGAGAGTCTTCTTCCCCCTCCTCGAATGGCTAAGGACTTAACTAGGAAGTAACTACGATACAATAATAATTTGGTATCTCCCTCATTGTTAGTGAATATCTCCAAGTCGGGGGAAATCTAACGCCTGAAATGAAACAGAATTGAAAGTTGAAAAGATTGTTTGTCTCCTGAGTCGATCATGAAGCTTTTTGTTGTAGCGGCGTGGTTAACAGCAGAAAGAAAGAAGAAATAATTTAACCACTGGACGACATCAGGACAGCGCTCCCCACGCGACAAAGAAGAAGAAAAAGAAGAAGAAGAAGAAGAAGAAGAAGAAGAAGGTACGAGAAATTAAATGTATGCAACATATTCCTTTTTGGTGTAAAAATAACCAGTTGTTTAAGTGAGAACTGCCACGGCCCGTTCCGGGACGAGTATACAGAACGAGAACTGCCACGGCCCATTCCCAGGATGGTATGTCACAACATTTGGAATAGCATTTTTGATGAGTCCACGGAAGAGTCTCTGTCTGTCCATCGTTATGTCCATCGTTATGTCCGTCGGTCAATCAGTTAGTCTGTAAGGTTTAAGTTTGAAACAGACTTTTCCTCGCTTAACGCGCAGATTAAATGGACGTATGTTAGGAATATCCGTACATTGTTTGTTCGTTATTCAGGCAAGTGGTCACTCGCGATTTCAAAAACTTATAAATAAAAAGCTACTCTTAGTTTGAACCACAATTTTAAAAGAAAGCTGTCTGTTATTAAAGAATGCGCCCCCACTCACATTAGCTTTTCGTCATCTAGCACGCATTGGCATCCATTTTAATGGCGTCACCCAGAAAACGGAAATGTATACGAACTTCCGGTGGTTATGCTAAATGATAAGGACTCTATCTCTATTTGAATGTGTTCATTGCTTTCTTTAAAAAGAAAAGAATATAAAAACAAAACTAAAAAACCTCTTCCACACAAAATATATCTCTACGAAACTCCAAGACATACAAAAAGTGAACCCCGATCGTCAGCCGTCAACGTAGACCGTAGCCAGCCACTTACACTAGAGTCGCCATATTGATGGCGGAGCAGATAACAATTTAAATACAAATAATAAATGGAAATAAAAAATGTTTTGAATTGTGTCTGACAGCTGTTGCTGTTGCTGCTGAAGGATTCCTTGATTCGTAATGGCGACAAAATCCTGTTTGTGACCGAAGAAATCAGTAGATGTTTCAATAAATATAAATCTCGTATTTTCTCTTAAAATATTGTATTAATCGATTTATGAAAAGGCCTTTCGTTTTAAACTGTTTTTCATTTGTTTTCGTTTTCCTTGTCATGATATACCACGTATTTTGGGGTTATTACATTCCAAAACACAGTCCGTATTGTAATTCACTATTTTATTTTGTCTGTCTCCCGGCATATCAACAATGTGGGTGTTATTAAACGACTATACATAATACATAATTAAAACAATTCGTGTAAACAATTCATTGGACACAAGTTGCTCTTTGCCCTATATATAGATAGATTTGGTCTTAACTTAACGAATGCAGTTAGACAAAGTAAAAACAATAGTTCTGGTTGTATGTGAACTCGGCTCAGTCCATTACATAGTTCGAGTCCGTAGTAATTCCCTACTAGTTTCCCCTGGAACTCTTTCTGAGCATATGTTTTAGTTATATTCTTTTCCATAATTCATTTTTATGTGGGTAATACGGACACTATTTACTTTAGAAAGTACATTAGGGTTTATAAATTAGTTTGTGTTTTGACTGTAAAAATGGGGCGTTGGGTTTGGGGTGTTTGCTTAGAATATGCAGGAGTTATCTCACTTGAATCAAATCAATGTTATCTATCCTTAAACCTCACTTGCCCACAAGGGAATAAACTCTCTCCTACCTAAAAATATATTCTGCCACATTCGGCGCATTTAGAAACCGTATACAATTTCTTTCTACCAGTAGCCTTAAAGCAAACCGGACCTATCGAGGCTACTATACACTTCCACATGGTTTTACACCGCTATAGTCGGCTCGCTAGATTTAGCTTATGGTAGGAATTTAGACAGAATCTACAATCTGTAAGCAAAATACGCATGATGCATTTATACTGGTCATATATTTTTGTGCAGTATAATTCTTAGACATAATCAAAGTAAGTAGTATTTATTTTACATATCCCATGCATTCTCTATAATTTGTTATCTCCTGGCAATACATGCTTTTCGATTACATTCGGGATATTTTCGGATGATTACCATTATTTATTACGTCTGTTGTTTGCCCTTTTTATGTAGGATGAGTTTTTATTTTCCAATTGCTTCTTTTACTTAGCAACCCCTCTCTGGGAGAAAAACTGTATGTATGTACGTTTGTATGTATGTATGTACGTATGTATGTATGTATGTATGTATGTATGTCAGTAAAACCGCCTCTTTATTATTACCGTTTCTTATTCGTGTGTTTTCTCGTTCAATTGTGTTTTATCAAGAACCCTATATACAGAAGAAGGCACACCAATACATGGTCGCTACACAAACTAAAACATAGAATTTAAAATATTCTTATTTTACACAGCAATTTTTACTGAGAGGAGTCTTTGATTCTGTATTAATTTGTTCAATTTAGAATATCTTATATTTTTCGACTTTTGATTCAATAGTTATTTGCATTCTGGGTCTAGTGTGCAGTCTGGTGAGAGATTGGGATAGCAGGTGTTTAGTTTCGGGAAATATTGGCTAGTCTATTATTCTATTTTTATCTTTAGCGGGGTTAATGTGCTACGACATGAAGGCTTACTAATAAATACTTACAAAAGCGTTGCAAGTACCACCTTGACTCTTCACTAGATGTAATGTTATCAAGTATCACTTATTATCAGCTCTATAATCGATCCAGCTATAGTATAACTTGAAGCCGATTAATATTCTATACAATTTCCGAGACCAGTGAACGATATCGGAACAACCCAACTATTTCTACAGATGGTCTTAAAGACAAATGAATAATATGTAGTGCCGCTTTTATGGTAAGAAAAACATTAAAAAAACGAAAACAAACCAAGGCAACTATCCACTGCGAGGAATTCACGCTGTAGACTTGGCAAACTCCAGAAAAGTTATATTTTTGCCACTTCATTCGGGCTTGTATCGTTTAAATATACAAAATAAGAACACATTGACCATTAATATCCTGACTAGAATGAACTTCATATGCAAAACAAATATATCACATTTTTCTAGATAGCAAATTACATAGAAATTTATATAGAATATAAGAGACACAGCAGATAAGTCATCCTTAGAAATATCAATCGATAAATATCGCAAGATGCTTTACACTGATATAAAATGTAATGCAGATAAAGGAGAAATGGAAACTAATATGGGAGACGAATACAGAAAATAAACTATTTCAAATAAAACCCACCATAGCAAAATGGAAACGTAAGATGGAAGGCCAAATGGACTTCAGAAAAATCTTAAAATAACATGTTATTTTGACCCGCTTGTACATTAGTCATACGCACCTGATGCATTCTTATATGTTCATAATAAAAACCCACTAAAATATAAATTCCTAATTTATTTATATCTTAATATGAAACGATGAAAGAAGCAGCATTCATATACACAAATAATATATAAGTGGTGCTTTATTAGCCTAATGGATACTACGTGGTGTCTGAAATCGGTTATGTCGATTTAAAAACCAATCCGTTTTATTGATGTAATTAAAACCCGATACTGTTGGCAAAGATATGCACCAACAATTTCTATCCATCTATATGAATATTAGCGAATCGTGTTCAATATATTAAATATAACTGTTGGCTAGTAAGGAGGTGCCTGGAGTAAGAGAGAGAGTAAAAGCGGAAGTCGGAAATTATGTCACTTCCGTTCGGAGCTGATTCTGTCTCCTGACCGCTAACCAGCCGATCGATCAGATGTGAAGAACGCGAGATGCTCACCAGCCCGAGAGGGGGGGGGGGACGGTGAACACAGATGGGTAAAAGTGAAACGGTATCTCTTTAAGTAATCTCTTTGTTCAATCTCTCATACACACTCTGCATCAGACACCATTTTAAAAGATGTTCGCCCTCTTTCAGAAACACTATATTCAAAGTAATTCACTCTCTACTAACTCTATTTCACTGCACTGTTAACTAATCAAGCTACTTCCTCTCCCAACCGCCATGGATATGAAATAAACTACCTCCCATGCGGAAGCCATAATTTGGGAGCCTTAAAAAGTGCGGACCCACTTCTTAGTTGCAATGAATGGCATCTCAATTATTACCCGGAGTGATACTGATTTACTTGTTGACCTTTCCAAATTTGTAAGGATTTGGAAGCATTTCAATTTTCGAATAGAACATAATTTCTGACGTCAAAATTCTCACCCAATACTTATTAAAATTTTGGAAGCTATTAACAGTCAATAGTGCGAATGCAAAACGCGATAAATCCAATGTGTTTAAATAGCGACATAAAACAATAAAAAGAACAAATATATGAAATCTAGACTTAAACTATGCCGATATCATATTATGTAAAACATAATTTTTTTATGTAGTTGAGTGTAGTGACTATTTTGTCATTTTGTCAATGGCTTTTATCGCGTTTTGCATACGAACTCTTCAAGTTTACCTGAACGCAATAGTTTCATAGCAATATGTTTTGATTAATAATTTTAGAATCAAATGATACTTCCAAATGATAATTTAGTAAAAATAAAAACAGGATAGTTTATAATAAAGCGAAACAAAAACGAAAGCAAACCCTGTAGGGAAACACTGAGTAGATACAGCTCGTGTCAAATAAGGACAATTGATATTGTTTTCATGATTTCCGTTCGTTTTTCCTAACGAAACCATCTGATTAAAATGCATGAATAACGAATAACATATTCACATTTGATTCAAGCTACAATAACTGCTAAGTTTGTCACTTTTTTCTCTGTGTACATTAAACTAACATGAATTTCCATGAACTTCTATGAACAAAGTTTCTTTTACAAAAAATGTCAATCTGTGGAACACAATACCACGGGGCTGCTTTCCAGCTGACTACAGCGTGGTTGTTTTCGAATCTAATATAACAAATACTTGTGGATGCGTCCTCTTCAATAATCAAATTCTGCCAATTCCACACATCTCATTAGCCCTTAAATTTGAGTGGCTTTTGGGTCTTGATAAGTGGGGGCTGCTAAGTATAAAAACGACATTGACTAACGTGACACATCTTACATCTCCGTTCTGTAACCAAAAATTAACGAGAATCTTTAGGTGTTTAGAAACGCTAACATTTGTAAAATAAAGAAAATAGTATAAAATGAATTACAATGAAATAAGTAAATGAAGAAAAGTCGACAGTTTAGTGCTTATACATCAGTCACTTATGTTGATATCTCAGAAGAGGCGTTGTACGATAGTGGCGGCGGCGGCAATAGAACACTACGAGCGAGGGGCGGTCTGTGAGGCGCTCGGCACAACTAAGCACCAAGGCGCCAGGAACAACAATAAAAGATAGGATTGACCTTCGGTGAGGATAATACACCCATAGTCTTATCTACCAATAGTTACCCGAAGGAATATACATGTACATACAATATATATATATATATATATATATATATATATATATATATATATATATATATATATATATATATTTATATATATATATATATATTTATATATATATATATGTATATATATATGGGTAGTATAGATCTATATATATATATATATATATATATATATATATATATATATATGTGTGTATCTTGGCAGCATCTTTTCTTTTATACAAGTATCATTAAAAATAACAGACATCTTGTGTCTAGATATTTTTTTCTAAGGTTCTTTTCCGTTTTTCTGATTAGGTTCTTAGTTCTAGACGGAAACTGGCTGATAAAATTGCCATAGCTTCCCAAAGCGCTTTCGGACCCTTCCAGGTCCATCGTCAGTGGAGTAATGTTAACCAGGCATAGACCGAGGAGTGAATACGTATTCTATTTAGGCGGGAAAAGTAAACACCTAAATAGAATACATATTCACTCCTAGGTCTATGCCTGGTTAACATTACTCCACTGACGATGGACCTGGAAGCGTCCGAAAGCGCTTTAGGAAGCTATGGCAATTTTATCAGCCAGTTTCCATCTGAAACTAAGAACCTAATCAGAAAAACGGAAAGAATCTTAGAAAAAATATCTAGACACAAGATGTATGTTATTTTTAATGATACTTGTATATATATATATATATGTATATATATATATGTATATGTATATATATATATATATATATATATATATATATATATATACCCTTTGCATATACGAATTAAAGAACACGTAACCACCAAGGCATCATCCTTCCAAAAACATATAACACATGGCCACAACCCCACCAAAGACATACGAGTCAAGATACTAGCTAGCGAAAGAGACCAGGGCAATCTCAGACTTAAAGAATCTATATTAATTAGAAAGCTATCCCCTAAATTGAACAACAGAGCCGAGCTAAACTCCAACTTCTTAATATAACCACACACGACAAGCACCATCATACATATTTTACTAACAAACATCTATGATACTATGCAGACATACTATTAACGATAACAACACTAAATGAAGTTAGTTAGGCCCATATTATTAGCCCAATTACTGACACTGGTGCACACACAACCACTTGCACCTGCTGCTAACTCGGACACGTGGTTGCACTTGTTGCCCGCCTTACTTATTAACTTGAAATCCCGACCATTATATACCACGACTGCACATAACAAAATCTAATAATATAGATAAATAATAATATAGAATCGAACAAAAAAATAAAAAATAAATAAATAAATAAATAAAAAAAAAAAAGAAAAAAGAAAAAAAAAAGAAATAAATAAATAAAATAAAGAAATTAATAAATAAATAAAATAAATATGTATGCATGTATGTATTTTACGTATACGTATATATATACACATATATACATACACCAACACACACACGCACACACACACACATATATATACCAAAGGCTCTATTAACGACGCCCTACCTCCATACCAAGGATTCCTCACCCACCCAATCACATCTGCTACTACACACACACGGTAAACAAATTTATAGAACGAAATTATTAAAACTCTAAAGGGACATAACTCCCACAAACAAAGCTTGACTCACACGAGTTATCAGCCCCTACCACCGAGATAACGATTATTCAGTATATTATTAACAAAACAAACAACGTTATATAAAAAAATAAAATAAAAAAATAAATAAATAAAAAATAAATTACTCAGTATATTTACTAACAAAATAAACAGCAACGGTTAAAATAGCAAATAATAATTTATAAAAAATGAATAACAAACTTCTGCGGACCTACTACTAAAAACAAACCAACATTTCCGGCCCCGGCTTTTGGCAAAAAAAAAAAAACACACTCCAACGAGTGGTAGTATTTATTTTATTCTGAGGATGACGGATACCCTCGAAAATTTAAAAAAAAAAAAATAATGAAAAGGACACACTCCAACCCAACACCACGGTCACGATACACTGGTAAATAATAAAAAAAAATTTTTGAAAATTATTGACTTTTCAATATTGTCACTTTGTTTTGTTTTTACGATTCCACGTGTCGTATGTGTCACTTTAACAACGCATTGTTATCGCCTTCAAAAAATAATATTCTTACTCTATACACAATGCTCCAAGCGAACTACAACATTCTTCTCATATATATATATATATATATATATATATATATATATATATATATACTAGCTGGCAAAACTAGCTCGTTATTTCTTCCCAAAGTTTGCTACTTGAAACCAACATTTTCAATAATAAACATTTCATTCAAAAGTTTCTTGTAAACACGAGGCACAACTTTCGTATTTATTCATATAAATAGATACACATTTACATTTATTAATTAGATAAATATTAACATGTGGGTATTTTTCATTCAAATTTATTGATGATTTTAAATAAGACCGAAACAAAAAGGAATTGCCTGAGCAATGCTGCTAAATAAATCGGCCTTTGCTAGAGAAAAAGGGAGAGAGAGAGTGTGTGAGAGCGAGTGAGAGTGAAAGAGAGGAGGATGGCGTAAGAGAGGGAGTGGGAGATACATCTATGAATAATTATGGATCGACGGTATATATTTCGTTCTAGCTAGCTAACATATATTAGGTTCTTTTAAATGACTTTGTTTTAAAATTAAAGAGCATATTTTAAGAAATATGTTAGTAATGTATTTTCTTAATGAAATCACATTAATAAATTTACTGTAAATGTCAACGAAACTATTGCACATGTATAGGAAAAAATATGACAACAAGATTACAAATGAATAACACCAAGCATTCATTTATTATTAACTGTTTATAAAATAGTTATGCAAATTAAGGTTTGAGGTTTTGTTTATAATTAAAAATCTAGAACACGTTTCACCCTAATCTTAAGAATTTACCAACGACATAGAAAATGAATTCTGAGAAAACATTCACAAATGAATTAAGTAAGAGTAAAATTGTAAACATCGAATAAGAAAAATATAATAATTAATTAATGAGAGTTCCTTTAGCAAAGTAATAAGTATATTACTTAACCTTTGAGCGTTGGTCGCATACACACTACCATGTCTATGTATAACTTAGTATGTATATATATATATATATATATATATATATATTTATATATATATATATATATATATATATATATATATATATATATATATATATATATATATATATATATATATACCGTATTTCTTAATTGGGACAGTTTCCCAGCAGAGTGCTCAATTATTAATGCAAAAGTAAAATTAACTAGATAATTGATAAGAGCATGATATTTATTAATATTAAATAAAGTATTACAACAACATCCGGACCAAGGTTTCAGATCCGAGAAAATCTTCATTTACTTTCGATAACATATAACATATAAAACATATATAGCGTCTCTATTAGTTAAATTTGAATCCTTTCCATAACGGGCTACGTAATTCCACGCACGTGACAATTTAAACCTGCTAGTTTCCCATCTGTCCAACTGTTAACGTTATTCCCATTTAATTTCTTGCTTTTTCTATGTACAGCGTCGCTGTTGTTTTGATCTGAAACCTTTCCATAACTGACTACGTATATTCCACGCACGTGACAATTTTAAATCTGAAAGTGTTCCATCTTTCCAACGGACAATATTTTGACATTCCTGTCGGTTGTTCTCACTCATTAGGCTATACGACTCCGCTGATGAAGATCCGATTTTCTCGGATCTGAAACCTTTGTCCGGATGTTGTTGTAACACTTTATTTAATATTAATAAATATATATATATATATATATATATATATATATATATATATATATATATATATATATATATATATATATATATATATATATATATATTTCTGTAGATTTTAATCTGTTGAAATTCTAGTGTTTATAAAAAGTGCTCAAAACAAGTAGAGCGGATTTTTGTATAAATGTTTATTCATACAAATAGTGTTGGTGACATAAGTGCATACCTGTTTCTGTTGTACACTTCATGAAGAAGTCAACATCTTCAGACAAAAACGAAAAGTTTAGATGAGATCAGAAATAAAAGAGGAAATATTTATCATAAAGGAAGTAGGAGTCGGACGTCGGGAATGGATTTCGAAACAAGATAAGCAGCAGTGAACGAATAAGTAAGACCGCAAGGTTTGAGTAGTGGGGGAGGCAGAAAGTGAGGGTTGTGTTAGAGAATTGGTTGGCAACAGAAAGTGTTACTAGAGGGAGAGGTAAGAAGAGTCGGACACCGAGAAACGATTTTGAAACAATATAGGCAGCCGTGAACAGAGAAGTAGGACGGCAAGATGGGAGTAGTGGGGGTGGGTAGAAAGGTAAAGGGTTGTGTCAGTAGAGTGGTTGGCAACATAAGTTATGTCTAAATGGAGGGGAGCAATGTAGCCATGGAGACTAAATCAAGAGGTGTGTAGTTGATCTTTGATGAATTAATAGCAGGAGGGGCATGGCTTTAGACTGGGTTCAGAGATCAGGAGAATATGTAGTAAAATATTATAATTAGTATATAAATAAACAAATGTTTATAATATTTTAACTTTAGTTGAATAAGTGTTTAATTAAATTTTGACATTTTCTGCGTTCCTACTTCCTATTGTCTGCTGCGGTATTTCAATGGTTTCACACCGGTTTTTCCCGTTTTTTCGACCCTCTCGGTCTTTTATTGTTGTCTTTTGAAAATGAAAGTTTTTCTTTCGAAAATTTAAGATTACCCTTTGCCGAACTCTTATTTACCAGACAGTATTTACTAATCGGGTATTTAATCATTTTTTCGTGAAATTATTAATAAATCGTTTTGAGTTTCACTTTCTCTCTTCGTTTATTTCTTTTCACTTTTCCATCTTACGGCAACTACATCGCATTGCTACAGCCTCGGACGACTAATCTACACTTATATTTACAAGCAATGCTTCAAGCAAAATATATATATATATATATATATATATATATATATATATATATATATATATATATATATATATATATATATATATATATATGCATCGTTCCTTTCATAAAGTAGAACGCTGTCTTGACGTCATAGCCGCCGAATAAGTGATTAAAGTATCACTGTTTTTCTAGATGTCGGGATTTCAGTTGTAAAAAACACTCGGAGCCCTGGGTTTCGAATGACGCGACCGGTAGTGAATAATTATATCTTTATGTTGACGGGTCCCGATTAAAACGACGAAACGTACACGTACATAGATAATAAACAAAGCAAATATTATATATATGTATATATATATATATATATATATATATATATATATATATATATATATATGAAGAGTTCGAATGCAAAACGCCATAAACGCCATTTTCAAAATCATGAAACTGTCCATACAAAATGTTTTGCATTTTCACACTCGACGAGACTCCAAAACTATGTCTTACATAAAATGATACCGAAATAATTTCTATTTGATTTCAATTAAAATTAGCTTAAATTCGGAATCAAGATTAAACATATTCGTGTTTTTATTGTTTGAGGTCTCAATTAAAACGAATTGGATTTATCGCGTTTTGCGTTCGATCTCTTCATATATATATATATATATATATATATATATATATATATATATATATATATATATATATATATATATATATTTAATAGTTATCCACGGACACATGTTTTTCCGTTACTGTGGCTCACCAACGTGGCTGACTATGACTGGGCTCGAACCTCAGTCACTGGAGCTCTGATCGACTGCGCTAACCGTCTGATATTTCGTGAGAATTTATCGTTTATAAAGTTACTTTTTGTTATTAATGTTTTTAGCGATAATAAGCTAATTCTATATTTCGCCACATTGAGCGTATGTAGTTGCCTCACTTATACATAAGCGAGAGTTTTCTCCTCTGCATATCCCATATCGACCTATATATATATATATATATATATATATATATATATATATATATATATATATATATATATATATATATATATATAGCTCTTGTGAGATTGTTTGAATCAAGAAAATTTGTGTTTACAATATAGAGAATAAATAGACAAATGCAAAATTAGTAATTTTGTCTTTTTCTTTCTTTCTTTCTTTCTTTCTTTCTGCTGCTACGGGTTATGCTTACATTGCATCTTGGTTATAAGTGATTATACTAATTCTTTTTACTTTCTTCATTACATTCGACTGAAGAGGACGAAGGAGAGAGAGAGAGAAGTAAAAGAAGAAACTAGAAAGTAAGAATAGAAATAAAACAACATACAGCAAGAAAGAGTGAAAGTGATAGACAGAAACTTGCTAAGAGACGTATCACTTGGTTAGTTTATTGCAAATTACAGTTAATTAGTCAATTAGTTAATTAGAACAATGAACATGGAATTTCTTTTTTCAAATTTAGGGCCCGAATTTAAGCCCTTCATTAATTACTTATCTGTTCATTGTTTTTTTTCATTATTTCATTTCTTTGCATATCTGTTTTAATTTTAAGTGGTCAGTATTCCACAGCTAAGTTCATAAAAAATGAGGTAGCATAATCTCTCAAATTCACACACATCTGCTACGTGGTTCATTAGCTAATAGTGTAAGAGTAATACACACACAACATATACACACACACAACATATAAACACACAACATATACACACACAACATATACACACAACATATACACACACAACATATACACACACAACATATACACACATCGGCGCCTGAAAGATGTGAAAAGACACATAAACAGAAATTTTAAAATGCTTAGATCTAACAGTATCTTTTACGGGTTTATAAGTGCAAATAATTTTACAGCATGTACATATATATATATATATATATATATATATATATATATATATATATATATATATATAAAGACAGAAAGATAAACACACACACACACACACACACACACACACATATATATATATATATATATATATATATATATATATATAAGTCAGGTTCATATTATATTCCAATAACCATGTTTTTACTTTATTATGTTTATTTTTGGTTATTCATATAAAAAAAAAACATGATATTTCTGTGAGATATATTGTTTACGGTCAGTTTCATTTGTCTTGTGCCAAACAACATGTATATATATATATATATATATATATATATATATATATATATATATATATGTATTTGTGTGTGTATGTGTGTGTATATCGGTAACCAGTGTCATATAAAGTATGAACCAATGAATACTTTCATTTAATTAGATATCTCAATAACTTGAGCACCGGTCGCCAGATGTAGGAATTGTGAATCTACGCTGATGAGTAGTAGACGAAAGAACAGCTATCTGCGGATGACTATAGTATATATATATATATATATATATATATATATATATATATATATATATATATACTTGACTGATGGCTGGAGCACTCTGATTGAGGGAATAGTAGTTTCTATTTAGCATAAAGCCAATACTCTGCTGTAAAAAGAATTGAGTATCTTCTGTTAATATCGTAAACAAATGTAAATAACTGAATTGAATACGATAATATTCATTTTACTTCCAGTAGTGGTTTCTGTAGCTCAGTCGGCAGAGCAAGGAATGCTAACAACTGGTGTCCAGTTTTGAATCGCACTCTGTCTAATCACATTGATGAATCATATAGGACGAAGTAGCTGTTTATGGATAGCTCTCGCTCTCCCACTCTCTCTCTATATATATACATATGGAAAATGAAAAATTATGTATATATATATATATATATATATATATATATATATGATATGTGTGTGTGTGTGTGTGGGTGTGTGTGTGTGTGTGTGTTGGTGTGTGGGTGGTGTATATGTATATGCAAATATATATATATATATATATATATATATATATACAGGGTGATTCATAAGTCTCTTATATGTAAATATATATATATATATATATTTATGTATATGTATATATATAACACACACACACACACGCATATATATATATATATATATATATATATATATATACATATATATATATATAGATTTAAACCCCCATCAAAAGGTATAAATATACGTTTTGACTAGTAGACGCTAGATAAAAGTCGATAAAGACCTTCTTCTCACGATCTGTCTTGTTTTATAGATGAGATCATAATTCTCTGACGTCATTCACTATGCATGGTTATACTCCATCTCTTTGTTTTCATGGATGACATATTTTTTGTGACGTCATCCCTGGTATACGGTTATCGTCACATCATATCCCTCTGCACATACACACACAAACAAGATGACAAACAAATTAGGAAGCGAGGAAGAAACACATTTTTCGTTGTGACTAGTAGACACCATGAGACCCGGATTAAACAAAACACGTCATAAAGGATATGGTGGTATTGATGAGATAAATATTTTGTGACGTCACCATCCGTGCACTTTTATCATTTATCTATGCCTTTATTAAAAAAATACGTCATATTTCAGTGATATCATCCATTTCGCATAAGTAACCACCCCTCTGTTTTAATGTGTCATGTCACAAAAAATTACAACATCCACTCTGTACAATGACAAGCAAAAATAACAAGCAAGCAAGATTCACTATTAATAGTTTGCTAGACCTACCGCGTCTGAACGGTCCGTTTATATGTACAGTGACTGTCCACCTAGGCGACTCGTGACCTCCAAAATCACGAGTGACTGTACACATAGACGACTCATGACCTCCAAAATCACGAGTGAGTGTCCACCTAGACGACTCGTGACCTCCAAAATCACGAGTGAGTGTCCACCTAGACGACTCATGACCTCCAAAATCACGAGTGAGTGTCCACCTAGACGACTCATGACCTCCAAAATCACGAGTGAGTGTCCACATAGACGACTCGTGATTTTGGAGGTCACGGGTTGTCTATCTTCTCTGTTTTAATAGATGAAATCACCTATTGTTACTCCATGATTTCTGACGCCATAAAGCACCTGCGACCAGTTCTTTAATGGATGACGTCACAAAATTTTGGGATCATTAATTTACAACGTTATAAATGAGTTGACATATGTATTTTCTTCCGTTTAAGTGGACGACGTCATGCATTCGAGCACAGGGACCAACAAGCATAAAAAATAACAAACAAACCAACTGAAAAAGCACAGTCATAGTCGCGGCTGAAAAGCAGAAAAATGTAAATAAATAAAGCGGAAAGAAAACAGTCGACATTTTTTTTTTTTTTAAACCTTTTGATTCTATCTTAGGTAAAATTATTCTTTATTTTCGTAGTTGAAATTAAAGTTTATTGTTTACCAATTACGGAGCTTTGCGTTGTGTCGAGAAACCAATCCATTCTCATTAGTAATTGGTTTAACTTGACCGTGGGTTAGTGTCACACCTCTTGCTTAAATAAAATATTAAATACGTATTCAATAGTATACATAAATAAATGCAAAGGTTGCATTATTTCCGCACTCAAGGTAAAAGTTAAAACCCATTATTTCAATTTAATTCAACCTCACACAATAGACGCACCAACTTTCTTATATACTGCTTACTATATGCAATATCAATCACAAGGTAAAATAAGTTGCATATTAGTTATAGAAAAAGGCATTTTATTAATTAACTATTTTTCGTTAATCTTATTATTACTAAAATAATTGTTCCGATTTTAATATAACGAATAGTTCCGTTTCGCTATATGGTTTTATTTTCTGAACTAATATTCATCATTTTTTTCAAATGTTCTTTTTTTAGAGGGACCGGCTTGATTTTCAATAAGTTGTAATCTTTTTATTTTAATTGATAGTGAAAAGGCAAATTAAGTTATTCTTTCATTTCCTTTATTTTCGGCCACATTTGAAATATAAGTAAATGATAGGAAATTGCTAAAATATTAATGTGTATTCATCTATATGAATAAATGAGACATATGTTTTCGTGTTTACAACAGTTATGACTGAAGTGTTTGTTGTTTAAAATGAATGTTTATTTACTCCTCGCGGAGTTAGGCACAAGGCCAGTTTTATCTTACTCCCACAAGTAAGATGTGACCCAAGATCGGGTCGAGCAAGTGGGGTTAAAAGCCAGCGCTCGAGAGGTGAGCACTCTGGCCATTTAAAAATTGCCTGGGCAGCCCCGTCGGCATTCCCCGGTAGGGGCGCCTCAGACAGTAAGCAATAAACTTACTCCTCCCCAAAGAGGGGAGGCGAAGCCTGGGAGGGTGGACCTCCTAGAACTGCACAGGACAGGCGTGCAGTATCCATCGGAACAGATACTACACTTTGATCTTAGCCAAAAGGCCAAGAATGTTTTTTTTATTTACTCCTTCCCAGGAGTTAGGCACAAGGCCAGTTTTATCTTACTCCCACAAGTAAGATGTGACCCAAGATCGGATCGAGAAAGTGGGGTTTGAAAAGCCAGCGCTCGAGAGGTGAGCACTCTGGCTTTTTAAAAATTGCCTGGGCAGCCCCGTCGGCATTCCCCGGTAGGGGCGCCTCAGACAGTAAGCAATAAACTTACTCCTCCCCAAAGAGGGGAGGCGAAGCCTGAGAGGGTAGACCTCCTAGAACTGCACAGGACAGGCGTGCAGTATCCATCGGAACAGATACTACACTTTGATCTTAGCCAAACAAGTATTTCAAATAGCGAATGTAACGAAGCGATAACGACCCGGCAAAGCCAGTTAGTTATACGTCAATCCACGTGATAGAATAAGTACTTATAGCGAACGCATACATCACGAATAGATGCTTAAAGATACGAAGAAGTTAATCATAAGTTTTACCAAAATGACTTGAACTAAGATAAATTTAGATGAAAAGAATTGATATGCCATAAAATAAAATTGCAATGAATTGATTTTGCTATAATCAGTCAAAAAAATTTTTTTTAAATTAGCTTGGTTAATATAAAACCAACATAAACTTTGTAAGTAAATATGAAATAAAATGGGTGCTTATTTACAACAGGGTCCCTGGAAAAAATTATTTTCATGTAAAATCAGTATTTTGTACTTACTCAGGCATAGTTTCTCACTCACGATACGCAAAAGAATTTAAAAATATCAAGTAGAACTTTAATTAGAACGATTTTCCATTTCCATAAGGGCGATGTACAACGTCTATTCGCCGACATTTTGGGTGTGAGCGATCGATGGAATAGCCAAGGGCAATAACTCCGTTGTTATTGTTAGAATTTAAAAAAGAAAGAAACACATATGCAATAATAATAAAATATATATTTATTAAATAAAAAAAATGAAAATTAAATAATTATTTTTGATTTCTTCACCGGGATACTTTCCACGATATAATTTTATAGATTAATATAATATGTAGGTGCTTATTGCCCTTGGCTATTCCATCGATCTCTCATTTGTTCCGTTACATTATATATATATATATATATATATATATATATATATATATATATATATATATATATATATATATATATATATATATATATATAATGTAACGGAACAAATGAAAAGACAGGCTGTAATTGTCGCAATAAAAGCAGATCATAGCGATTTACAAATCGCACAATTTCTTAAAGTCGCCCGTTCTTTTGTTTATAAAGTTCGTAGGGAGTTAGAAGAAAATGATGGTGATTGTAAGCAGGTTGCTAAACGTAAAAAGCACGACCAACGGTCAGACACGATTAGAACACCTGAATTTATTCATCAAGTTCAGAATATTATTGATGAGAGCCCCCAAAAGTCAATGAGGTCCATCGCAAAAGACCTGAATGTTTCAGAAGCCACAATTCGAAGGACTGTTCATGAAAATCTTCGTTACAAGTCTTATGTGATGAGGAGAGGCCAGTTTATGTCCGAGACCACCAAAGAGAATCGTTTGATAAGGTGCAAGAGGCTGTTAAACAAACTGAAACATCCTGTTGAGCAAGGCATGCTTTGGTTTTTCTCAGATGAGAAAAACTTTGATCAAGATCAAAAGGTAAACAGAAGGAATGACAGATGGCTGTGTAATGACCCTTCCGAAGTTCCAACAGTCATGCATACAAAATTTCCTGCAACTGTTATGGTTTTGGGGGTTGTTAGCAACGAAGGACATGTGATGCCACCACACTTCTTTCGGCAAGGACTAAGAGTCACTTCTGCTGCTTACATTGAAGTCTTGGATACTGTTGTTAAGCCCTGGATCGATAGAGTAACAAATGGAAGGTCCTACATCTTTCAAAAAGACTCTGCACCAGCACATAAGGCTCAAAACACTCAGGAATGGTTGGCGGATCATTTTTATGATCACATCACTCCAGACTTGTGGCCTCCAAACTCTCCAGACCTGAATCCATTGGATTATTATGTGTGGGGCGTCGTGGAGAGAGATGTTAATAAACACCCCCACAACACTAAAGATTCTCTAAAAGCATCCATTGTCAGAGTGATGGACAACATAGATGAGGACCATCTCAAGCGCGCTTGCAGTCGGTTTAGGTCTCGAATCGAAGCTGTCATTGAAGTAGAGGGGAATTTCATTGAATGAAATTATTAAACAATACCTTAGCTTACATGTTTATATAATTGTTTTTGATTAAGAATATTTTTGTTTGATTTTTTTTATCATTTAATAAAATGGAAAATATGTTCTCATATACCTGACGCACCCTGTATATACATATATATACATATATATATATATATATATACATATACATATATATACATATATATATACATATATATATACATATATATATACATATATATATATACATATATATATAGATATATATACATATATATATACATATATATATATGCATATATATATATACATATATTTATACATATATACATATACATATATACATATATATACATATATATATATATATATATATATATATATATATATATATACATACAAATGAGGCGCATTCTTCGTATAATAGCTACCCGCTGGTTACTATGAATTCGTGCTGTAACGAAATTAACAAAGTAGCCCATTACAAGGTCGATATGAAACAATGTTGGCACCTCATCTCTCACTGACTCTTACCAACCCGCACCCCCACCCCCCGCCATGGTGCCGCCCTCCATCTAGCATGACTGGGCAGCAAACCCAGTGGGTGTAGAACTAAACTAAGATAATTTATGATTACTAACGGGGAGACGGAGAACAGAATTGAGATAAAAATCATGTGCCTTTTTATCGCCCCTACCGCCTGGCGGTGAAGGGCCCTCCTCTTTTATTAGATCTCTTAAGAGATCTCTTAAACTGTCTACGAGACACACCCACGCCATTTAGCACTTTACACTAAGCGTCTAGTTTGTTTTAGGATTTGTCAGATTGCGTTTTCTGTTTGCACCACTTGGTGTCATTCTTAGATAATTACGCCGATTCTACAAGCAAATGCATCGTCATGCCTCGTCATGGTAGAATAACATCCAGTTGTCAAAGATTATTTCTTACGGGTAAAAGAGGTCTTGTCTATACGGATTATTATGTTTAATTTCATGTGGGTATTGAGTCCGTTTTACACATTATGTTGCGTTCGAGATCAGACATTGTTGATAAATAATTGAATGTAACAATAATCAAATAGAGAGATAACAAAACAACACAAGATAAGAAAGTATTTATTTACCTACTCTCGAGGAGGTCAGGCACAAGGCCAGTTTTATCTTACTCCCACAACTAAGATGTGACCCAAGGTCGGGTCGGCGAAGTGGAGTTTAAAAAGCCAGCGCCCGAGAAAGTGAGCACTCTGGCCATTAAAAATTACCTGGGCAGCCCCGTCGGCATTCCCCGGTAGGGGCGCCCCAGGCAGTAAGCAATAAACTTACTCCTCCCCAAAGAGGGGAGGCAAGGTCTGGGAGGGTGGACCGTCCCATAGACCGGCGTAAATCAAGCCCCGAAGGCCAAGACAATACCAGTTTATGGGGTGAAGTATCCATCGGAACAGATACTACACTTTGATCTTAGCCAAAAGGTAGTTACACCCAACAGAGAAACTTTAAATGTTAAGAGGTTCAGAATGGTCTAATGCGAGAGAGTTTAGTTTCGTGCCCGGGACAAGTTCTATTTAACCCATGTATGAGACGCGGAATAATTACAACTACTCCGTGTTAGGGTGGATCCGTGTATAATAAAAACTATCAAGTTCAAACTAAGCTCCCAATAACCCCAAATTATGGCCTTATCACTGGATACATTTTTAAGTCTTACACAGTAGCTAGGTACTGGATATTGTGTTTCGGCCTTAAATAAGTTGAAACTGTCCGTTGAGGTCTATTGACTAGACTTGCATGTCCTAGACGAGTCCGGTCAATAATATGTGCTCAATTATAGTCGCGAATTCTCATAGACTTAGTCAAATTTCACGGGTAATAGTTCCATTTGGCTAAATCTTTCGATAAGGCTAACAATGGCCTGATATTTGCAGGTAAGATGAGTAAGAATAAGTACATAGAATGTATTTCTAAGTCTATCGAAATAGAAAGTAGGCTCACTCTACCAGGTGAGAAAACTTCTAACATCTTTCAAACATCACATATCTCTATAAAGCCACTATTCGCCCGTGCATGGAGTATTGTTGCGACATCTGGGCTGCTGAACCAACCAGCAGCCTCTCTCCTTTAGACAAGGTTAAAAAGAATTGATAACCTAATAAGTCGAGCACTGTTCGTTAAGCTCTACTTCACGTCGCATCGTCGCAGTGCTGCATTCCTGCGCTTGTTTTACAAGTACTTCTACAGAACTTGCTCCGATGAACTTACTGCACTTTTAACTCCCTCAAGGAAAATACCTCCGACACACTTGACTTGCAACACAACCCCACCCCTTCATTATAGAGCTCACTAGATGCTGACAGACTTGCTACCCTCATAGCTTCTTTACTTGGACCGCATGCCTTTGGAATTATCTTTTTTCTTCCTGTTTCCTCTACCGCATCTACATGCAGAAATGTATATGTAACGTGAACAAGCATATTGTTGCACAACTTCCTACTCAGGTTGTCCGCCAGCAATAAATGTGGTCGCTATCATACTATTCTCCTACGCCTCAGTGACAATATGCCTTGTTTGGGGTGAATAAAATGTTACAAAAGCAACTAAACTTGTGTAACGACAGGCGTCTTTCTGAAGAAGGTAAATAACCACATACACTGTACTAGCATGGAAAATATATGAACGCCCATTTCCATATATATATATATATATGATAATTTTATTTACACAGACATGTACAAAATCTGCGACACTGGCATGTCGATGTTATCGATCAACAGTTACTGAGATCTCATCAGGCAGAGTTAGAATCCGATCTTAACCTCAGATCATATTTGGAGAGAACCTGAGGTTAAGATCGGATTCTAACTCTGCCTGATGAGATCTCAGTTTATAGTAACTGTTGATCGATAACATCGACATGCTAGTGTCGCAGATTTTGTACATGTCTGTGTAAATAAAATTATCATATATAAAGCTCTATTTTGATATTGAGCACTTTTTATAAACCCGGTTAAAATTCTCTGGATTACCGCCCTGTGGATATTTTTCACCTGGATTATTACCATTATATATATATATATATATATATATATATATATATATATATATATATATATATATATATATATATATATATAAATTTTGAACAGTATGATTTCTACACATAGTGAGTTTACTGAACTTTTTATTTGATTTGTTTTATTTATCGTTGTAATAATTAACATAAACATTGGATGCATTTTTCACTGCATCGATTGCGGACTCATCTCACGACTGGATAACTTTTTTAATTTTTTCAATTTTTTCAATTTTACATTATTGGACTCTTACTCATTACCTGGATCAATCTTCAGTCAACCTCCTGGATATCTTTCCTCAATATGTTTTTAAATTGTATGAGTTTTATGGATTGTATAGATTTAGCAAAAAAGTATGTTTTTAGGTTGATATATTTGATGTTATGTACTTTTATGTATTTTTGTATATATTTTTATATATTTTCAAAGTGTAATGTTATTACATGCAGTAATGTCACTGCGGTAATGGTCCTCTGAGGAGAAGAATTTCTTTTGAAAACTCATGAATTAAGGACGTTCAGATACTTTGCTTGAACTTTGAATTCTAATAAAATTTGATTGGCACCTTATTTTATTATTTCTTTTTATATTATATATATATATATATATAACAGGATAGTGCAGTATTAGTGCAGTTACAACGAGAGAAAAGTATATATGTAAAGGAGTAAGGCTACCAACATTTGTAAAAAAGTTTTTTTCAACATTTATTTATTATTTTGTTATTTTATCATTGAAACGCGTTATATAAAACTATAAAATGATAAAATAACAAAATAATAAATAAATGTTGAAAAAACTTTTTACATGATGTTACTAGCGTTACTCTTTTATATATATATATATATATATATATATATATATATATATATATATATATATATATATATATATAAGTATTTTTTATGGAAATAGCTCCCGACAAGGCATGAAGCCACTTGATGTAAGAAAGTAACAAAAACGAATGATAATAATAGCAAAGATAGGAGATACCTATTGGCCTTAGTTTTTAAAACACTATAGTTATAGGTATGAGGAAAACAGTCGCCAGCTCTTGGGAATAAGCTACTGTTATAATAAGCTGTATCGCAATGATGTGTCAAAACAGCGAATTGATGGCGACCACTAGTCCAATGAATCAAACGAGCTGGAACAAAATGAAGCAGGGAATAGATCAGATACTACTGAAAGACCCATGCCATTATAGTATTTATAAAACAAGTTCAAAAAAAAAAAATATATGTTTTTAAGATAAATAAATAATTTATTTTTAAAAACAATAATCTGCGTTGTGAAGGTTTTCTAAATATTTTATAAAAAAATATTCTCTTTATCTCTGCCATTTCGCCAACGCTCCTAATGTGTGAAATTTTCAAATAACTTTCCACGTACCACGTGATACACACGACTTATAAACATTTCGTCCATAACATCGAGACGAATTCATCCTTACTGCTTGTCTCAGTCGGGGTGGAAAAAAAAAAAAAATGAAGAAAAAAAAGAAAAATATGCTTATTCTTCTGAAGATGGTGATTTTATTACCGAAAGCGCTCAAGTTCAAAAAAAAAAAAAATATATGTTTTTAAGATAAATAAATAATTTATTTTTAAAAACAATAATCTGCGTTGTGAAGGTTTTCTAAATATTTTATAAAAAAATATTCTCTTTATCTCTGCCATTTCGCCAACGCTCCTAATGTGTGAAATTTTCAAATAACTTTCCACGTACCACGTGATACACACGACTTATAAACATTTCGTCCATAACATCGAGACGAATTCATCCTTACTGCTTGTCTCAGTCGGGGTGGAAAAAAAAAAAAAAAAATGAAGAAAAAAAAGAAAAATATGCTTATTCTTCTGAAGATGGTGATTTTATTACCGAAAGCGCTCAAGTTCAAAAAAAAAAATATATGTTTTTAAGATAAATAAATAATTTATTTTTAAAAACAATAATCTGCGTTGTGAAGGTTTTCTAAATATTTTATAAAAAAATATTCTCTTTATCTCTGCCATTTCGCCAACGCTCCTAATGTGTGAAATTTTCAAATAACTTTCCACGTACCACGTGATACACACGACTTATAAACATTTCGTCCATAACATCGAGACGAATTCATCCTTACTGCTTGTCTCAGTCGGGGTGGAAAAAAAAAAAAAATGAAGAAAAAAAAGAAAAATATGCTTATTCTTCTGAAGATGGTGATTTTATTACCGAAAGCGCTCAAGTTCAAAAAAAAAAAATATATGTTTTTAAGATAAATAAATAATTTATTTTTAAAAACAATAATCTGCGTTGTGAAGGTTTTCTAAATATTTTATAAAAAAATATTCTCTTTATCTCTGCCATTTCGCCAACGCTCCTAATGTGTGAAATTTTCAAATAACTTTCCACGTACCACGTGATACACACGACTTATAAACATTTCGTCCATAACATCGAGACGAATTCATCCTTACTGCTTGTCTCAGTCGGGGTGGAAAAAAAAAAAAAAATGAAGAAAAAAAAGAAAAATATGCTTATTCTTCTGAAGATGGTGATTTTATTACCGAAAGCGCTCAAGTTCAAAAAAAAAAAAATATATGTTTTTAAGATAAATAAATAATTTATTTTTAAAAACAATAATCTGCGTTGTGAAGGTTTTCTAAATATTTTATAAAAAAATATTCTCTTTATCTCTGCCATTTCGCCAACGCTCCTAATGTGTGAAATTTTCAAATAACTTTCCACGTACCACGTGATACACACGACTTATAAACATTTCGTCAATAACATCGAGACGAATTCATCCTTACTGCTTGTCTCAGTCGGGGTGGAAAAAAAAAAAAATGAAGAAAAAAAAGAAAAATATGCTTATTCTTCTGAAGATGGTGATTTTATTACCGAAAGCGCTCAAGTTCAAAAAAAAAAAAAAAATATATATATATATATATATATATATATATATATAGAGAGGCGAACCTATCAGACATGATTTGGATGTAGTCAGCAATTTGATTTAAGGGAAATATTTCCCTACGAATATACAAGCGAGAGATATCCTTTCCCCCTCTATGAATGGTTAAGAAAATAATTGTTAAGTAACTACGATAAAGTAGTACTTGGCTCTCTCTCTCTCTCTCTCTCTCTCTCTCTCTCTCTCTCTCTCTCTCTCTCTCTCTCTCTCTCTCTCGACGTGGTAAATATTCCCAAGCCGATAAATAACAAACGCTTGTAATAAAAAGAATTGAAACTTGAAGAGATCGCTGTTTGGTGAGTCGTTCGGGAAGCTTTTGTTGCAGACAACGGACGGCGTGGTTCACAGCAGGAGGAAATAATTCATCCACTAGACGACACGACCCTCTACACGGCGAGGGAGAAAACTAAAGGTATGCAAACAATATATGAACTATGTGATTTATGATGTTTTAAAAATGACGAGTATTAAATGTGAACTGCCACGGCCCTTTCAGGGACGAGTATAACAAATGTGTAAGGCCACGGCCCGTATCGGGAAGAGTGTACGAAACGCGTACTGCCGCGGTCAATGCAGGAGCGGCAATGCAACAAATGTTGCAAAACTTTGGTGATTTAACGGAAACCGGTGTCAACCTGATTATGCCGTCTCTAACAAGTTGCAATTAGTACCCATAAATGAATGGAGATTGTTGGTGCATACCTTTCTCCAAGTGATTAATGATATTAAATAATTGTAAATTAAACGATGAAGAATATTATTGGAGTTTGAAAAATTATAAATCGAATGAATTGAATGAGTGAGGTTACTGATGAGGTCGGTTTATGGTAGTTTATGATGACTATTTGTTGGCATTAATTTGAAGACAATTGTGTTGAATCTGGCCTTTTCGAATCTTTCTAAACGTTCGGAATTTGTTCGTTCTTCGGAAAATATGAATGAAATTTCAAGCATTTATTAGGAACGGATACTACTTTTCCTTATCACCCCATCATGTTAACCCAATAGTTCGATATACGTGCATGGCTTTTTTCTTAAAAGTATCACCCTGAGGAAGTCTTACAATAAAGACGAAACGTTGATGAATATATAAAAAATATATCTTGGGTTTTCCTTTATCATTTCCCATTACGTCGGATTACCTCTTATCCTTCCTTTCTCGTATATATATATATATATATATATATATATATATATATATATATATATATATGTGTGTGTGTGTGTATATTACATTAACTTGTTATACATATGACGAGTTCGCATGCAAAACGAGATAAACGCCATTTTCAAAATCACGAAACTGTCCCAACAAAAACTGTTGCATTTTAACACTCGACGAAACCCCAACAGTATGTGTTACATAATATGATACCGAAATAATTTCTTTTTGATTTCAATTAAAATCAGCTTTCGTTCGAAGTCTAGATTTAATATATTCGTGTTTTTATTGTTTAAGGTCTCAATTTAAACAAATTTGATTTATCGCGTGTTGCGTTCGAACTCTTCATATATATAATTGTAATATTACTGGAAACATTGGCATGAGCTACGGACTTCTACGGATAAAGATACCAGGTAATATCGGATTGCTGTAGAGCATTCTGCCTTTTGAGCTTCTGCGTACTTGATTATATTTTTTCGAAATTTCTTTACCTTTATCTTTGTGCTACCGGTAATATTTACATTAACGATTGTTTATTTCTTTAACTTAAACCCCCATTTCTTTGTTAGTAAAAATACAATAGTTGTGTTTTTATTTTTATGTGTTGTTTAGTAATCGTGTTAGTGGAGACTTATGGCCAACTCTGTATTTCTCTTTTGTTTCTTTTACTAATATCTGTTTTCATAAAATGTTCATTGGCTTAAACTGGATATTCAATTGATCAATATGATTTAATTATGCTGCTGTGATTCCTGAATTACATTTGAGATATATAAGCCCATCTTTGTTATTGTATAAAGTTGGGAGAGAACAATACGAGGCTGTATAAAGACATGATAGATGAGTTAAGCGGATTTTTAAATAGTTAGTTGGTGAAAGACGTTTGTATTCGCCGCGTGTACATACAGGGTGGGCCAAAATAAGGGTCCTATCTTTAAATTTGAATAACTTGAATTTGAATAACTTCCACAAAATAAAAATTAAACTCACCAAACTTTATGTGTGTGTAGACTGACCCTTCCGAGATTTTTTGAAATAAACAAAACAAATTTTAGCCGAAAAACACTTCTTAAAACTTACAAAAACTAAAGTATTGTTTTTTACACTGTTTTGAGTTTTTTAAGCAAAAATAATGTTTTCTAAATGAGGGTACGTTCCTTAGGGCTAATACGGCTCATGCTTGCTTCGGAAGAGGTCCTTTACTTATTCTAAAAAAAATTTTTTTTAAATCAATAAATAAAAAAGTTATGAATTTTTAAAAAAAGGACCCTTCTTTTTGCCCACCCTGTATAAAAGAAAATGAATCTCCCCTCCATCTCACGTTGGTATAATTACATTATAATAATAAATATAAGTATTTAAAAACGGCAACAATATGTGACACATCTTTCCCTGTCGTAATGTTGTAAATGAGGTGTGAGTTGAAACTTTAAGATATATATATATATATATATATATATAAGTATAAAGGTATACTCAAAAAAGAATAAAAGGGAAATACCAGCAGAGTGCTCCATTAAATTAAATTAAGATCGTAATATATTTTTTATTTTTTTTTTTATTCCCCTTTTTCTTGTCAGAAACCACTGGTCCATGTCTGATTAAAATCTGTATTTAAAAATTAAAAAAAAAATATATATATATATATATATATATATATATATATATATATATATATATATATATAAGGTTAATACAACCAAAGATATAAGAGGCAACTAATATCTTTAATTAATGAATATATTATATGATATAATATTCAACACCAAGTGAGTTTTCTGAACTTTTCATATGATTTGTCTTATCTATGGTTTTTCTATCGTTTTATTAATTTGCATATACCTTGAATACACTTTTCACTGTTATCTACTGCATCGATAGCAAACAAATTTCCCGCCTGGATAATTCTTTTCGTTTTTGGACCACCATTCGCCACTTGTATTATTTTTTAATCAACCTCTTTGATATCTTTCCTGGAGCTATTTTAAAAGTTTTTGACTTGGATGAACTGTATAGGTTTACAAACAAGTATGTTTTATATACCTTTATGTATTTTTATATATATATTTTTTATATATTTTCAAAGTTTAATATTTATAACCTGCAGTAATGTCATTGCGGTAATGGTCCTATGAGGAGAAGATTTTCTTTGAAAACTCATGACTGAACTGTAATAAAATTTGATTCGCACCTTATGTTATTCTTTCAATTTATCTATTGCTATATATATATATATATATATATATGCTCTGTACTCTGTAATCGAGTATCATCGAGCTTGTTTTTATTGGAACAACCCCGGTCTTCACAAGATAATCTATTTTATAAGTGAAAAATCTAATATATATATATATATATATATATATATATATATATATATATATATATATATATATATATATATATATATATATATATATATAATGGTAATAAAAAGTGCTCAATATCAAATAGAGCTTTATATATGATTATTTTTATTTACACAGACATGTACAAAATCTGCGACACTTGCATATCGATGTTATCGATCAACAGTTATTATAAACTGAGATCTCATCAGACAGAGTTAGAATCCGATCTTAACCTCAGATCATATTTGGAGAGAATGAAGTTGAGAGAAAAAGAAGAAAAAGAAAAGAAATTTAGAATTTCAAAATTTAGGGAGTCACGTGATTTAGGGCCGTTAAAATTTTAAAAGTTAAAAACTAAAATCTAAAATCTAAAACAAACAAAACAAATAAATAAATTAAATAAAAAAAAATAAAGTGGAAAGAGAGACATAAATGAAGAGAGTAGATAGGTAGATAGACTGATAGAGAAGTGAAAACGTCTGTTGATTCAGACCGAGAGAGGAAAGTGACATGCAAGGTAATATGTAAAAAAATCGACAGTTATTATAAACGCAGGGCGCATAGGCGAATTTTCAAGTCAGCTGTAATATAAGTGTGTTTGCGTGCGTGTGTGCCCCTAGATCAGCCGTGATGGGGCAGAGGGGAGGGGTAAGTGGTTGTTACTCAAATGTGTTACTAATTCAGAATTTATAGTTTTTAATTTTAAGTTTTTAATTTATTTTGTCTAGAGTTTACCAATAATAAATTAATAAATTGAACAAATATTTTAGTAAATTAGTTAAGTTAATAATAATAATAATAATAATAATAATAATAATAATAATAATAATAATAATAATAATAATAATAATAATAATAATAATAATAAGAATTTATTTTATTTCATTTTATTTCATTTATTTATTTGTTTTGTTTGTTTTAGATTTTATATATATATATATATATATATATATATATATATATATATATATATATATATATATATATAAGAAAAAAGAGTGATAAATATGCGACGATTGTCCAAATTTATTTCAGATTTCAATTGTTCAATGCAAGGTGAATTTAGTAATAAACTAGTGTTTATTATTCTTTTCTTTAAGCCAAGGCTTTTCAAAGATCGAAATCTTATTATCAGAGGAGAAATACAGATGGATAAGTTGGCTTTCGAAAAAACCAAAGTTCAAATATTTGAAAAATATGAAAATTATTATTAAAAATTAGTAAAATAATATATATATATATATATATATATATATATATATATATATATATATATATATATATATATTTGTGTTATAATGGAATAATTCCAGGAAGAAATCTGGGTAAGAGAGCTCAATGTGGTAAACAGAGCAAGAATAACGTAAAATATAATAACACGAAATTACATGATTGTCGATGCAATAATTTATTTCAACCTTGCGGTTTTATTCAAGCATCAAATTAGACAATTACATTTTTGAGACTGACAGAACACTATAGTTTTACCTAGTTTTCTGTCAGTCTCAAAAATGTAATTGTCTAATTTGATGATTGAATAAAACCGCAAGGTTGAAATAAATTATTGCATCGACAATCATGTAATTTCGTGTTATTATAGTTTACGTTATATATATATATATATATATATATATATATATATATATATATATATATATATATATATATATATATATATGAAGGAGAATGGAAAGTAATTAGAGAAAGCAAAAGCCAAATCAAAATTCAATTCAAAAGTTCAAAGCAAGGTATATTCCGCAAAAAGGCAATTTATTCAAGTTAAATTTTCTTTAAGCCAGGCTTTTCAAAGATCAAAATCTTATCATCAGAGGAAGTCGCTGGGATAGATAAGTTGGCAATGGCCAAGATTTAAAATTTGAAAAAATAAAATAAAAGTTGTAGGGAAAGAAACGCAGGGCAAAACTGTGCCAGGGTGCAAGCAAATGTCCGATTGCCAAAAAGTCCGGTGTCGAAGAGTCCAGCGGAGAGAATAAGATGTAGATAGGTAGGTCGTTAGAGGCACGAGAAGTAATGAGAGAGGTTTCAAAGTTAAATTCCAAGAAGCCACAACTTCAGGTACGGCGAAAATAGAAAATCCAAAAAGGGTAAAAAGTCCAATAAGAGGTACATTCGATGATGCAGGCAGGCGTCAGAGGAGATTAAGATGGAAAATATTCGCCATTAAAGATACTTCCCGGGCAGAGATGACAAAGGAAAGTGTTTTAAGGTGGGAAAAAGGGGCAGCGAGAATATTTAAAGCCTGCCCAGTTGAGAAAGCCGGCTATAAATGAAGAAAAGTAAAGACAGTGAAAACAAGAATATAATATGCGACCAGTAGGCAAGGGAGGAAACGGGTAAGGGTGTGTGGGAGGAGAAAGGGACGGGTACGAGGAAAGAGAGGGGGAGGAGAAAGGGAGCGATGCGGTGAAGGAATGCGGATAAAACTAAGAGTGTGAAAGTGGGGAGGGGTGAAACATAAAGTTGAAATTGGAAGTTAACGCGAATTAGGATTCAACTAGAATAGGGGAAGAAAGGAGTGGGGGTAAGTTAACGAATGTTAGGATAAGGGGTTAAAATATCAGAATATGTATAAGAACAGAGTTCGGGGTTTAGATGTTTAATCAAATGACCTTAGATATAAACAATGAGGCAAAATATATATGAAGGGTAGGACTTGAAAAATGAGTTAAAAATTAAAAGAGTAAAGATAAAAAATAAAGATAAAAATAGTATAAAAAGTAGAAATAAGAAAATAAAAGAATAAAGAATGAAAAATAGATAATAAGATTAGTCTTAAGCTCGCAGGGAAAATTAAGGATTGACCGAAAGAATAAAAAATAAAAAATAAAAAATAAAAAAATTAAAAAATTAAAAAAATTAAAAAATAATAAAAATAAGATACTAATAATAGAATGAGGGAAAAGTCGATAAGATTGGAGCTCAAAAATGAAAATTAGAATAAGGAAGAAGAAAAAGGAAAACAAGACCTCGAGAGGATATCCGGAATGGGAATCTCCAAGGTGGAAAAAATTATGGGTTGAAGTAAATAAGCAGTTACGGGATGCTAGTTCAAATAGATATGGGAAAATATATACTTTGAAATTTTATTCAAAAAAGTTATATGGAGGTTAATAAGAAAATTGTTAAATAGGTTAGTGAAGGCCGGAAGAAGTAAGATATATACAAGGTTAAAGAAGTGACAAAGGATTAAGCCAGAGGGAGAGTGGAGATCGCAGTTAAAAGTAAATACTATGGGGGTTAAAAGATGTAGAGCGAGGGCGGGTTGGGGGTTGAGTAGTTTGAGAGAGATGTGCTAAGGGCGAGGTAAAACAAGGGGGGAATAATCGAGGCTATTAAAAGCGTGAGAAGAATTATTTAGAAGTAAAAACAGGAGGGGAAGAATAATTAGAGTGCACAGTGGAAACAGTAAGGAGTTCGATATCGAGGTGTGCAAAGGGGATATGGAGTAGATAAGGATAATCAACAAGTAAATAAAAGGGCTAGGATATAATATGAATAGAGTGGGTTAGTTATCACGTTGAAAGGGAAAAGAATGAAGAATGGAAGTGTTGAAGGGACGAATGCATTAAAAGAAGTTAAACGGGAAAGAAAATGGAAAGCCAAATAAAGTTATACAGTTAAGGAGGTTAAGTGGAAAGAATTTAGGGGGTAATGGAAGAAAGGTGTTAAAACTAAGGGAAATGTGAAGCTAACGGAGTTTATGGGTAATTTTATTAAGTTAAGAGAATGTTAAAAGGGATGAGGGAGATATAAGTAGAGATTATAGAACAACAGGAATTAGAACTATCAGAAAGGGGATTCGAGATGTAAGGAGGGAAAATCCGAGATGAAGGGAGGGTATTTAATCAAATGGGGGAGGGGTGTCTGGGGGATTATTATGGTTGCTATACCTGAATTTACGTTTATGCCTGCAACTGGAGATAAGTTCATTCTTAGAATTAATAATATTTTTAGATTTAGTAGCAGTAGCTATCATAAAGGTTTCCAGAGTACAAAGTTGGCAATGGGATGCTCCAGGGGTATATGATTTGGACTTTTTAAGTATTGACCAGTGAAGTGAATAGGGAGTATTTTTAAGATTGAGGTTTCTAATTAGATTGGAAAGTGAAGTGTCTGTGCTGTTATCGCTGCTATTTTTAAAGGAATATATATGGTTAGAGATCCGGGTCTTAATGGGGAAAGAGGACGCCCCAATATATGTGTGTATCTTGAAGGGTGGTGCTATAGTTGCATTGAGATTGCTAATGGTATTAGAAGAGATTTGGGTTTGGAGATCCAAGTTATGCGAGGAAAGTTGTTTGGAGAAGTGGGGTGGAGCGGATATGGGGGAAATGTGAGTTGGCCCATGAGCACTATCTATTATTGGCGGTGCTTGGTTAGAGGTATGGCTGTATAAGCGGGAGTTTAGAGTAGAAGCGGATTGGGGTTGCGGGGAGATCCGGAGTTCGGGTGGAGTATGGGAACTGTGATTACTCACAACATTGGTGGAGCGGGTGAATTGTTTAACAGTACAAGCGTATATTACGTCCTTCTGTACACAGTTGTTGCTAAGGGGACAATCTCTAGGTTTACGGCAGTTACAGGTGGTGAGGGATGTGGTGGGTGGTTGCTGTTGGATATGTTTGATTTTC
>OY744524.1:2352172-2354672 GCA_963556195.1 Sepiola atlantica
ATATATATATATATATATATATATATATATATACATAGATAAATATATATATATATATATATATATATATATATATATATATATATATATATATATATATATAATATATAACTCAAAATATAATGATACTTTGTTAATCCCTATCTCGATTTGTATTAAGATCCATTACATAATTTTGATTCTAGAAAATGTCTCAAATTCAAGTTGTAAGTTTAAAGAGTTTTAAGAAGAAACTGAAATTCAGGGAATCTTGCTTAACTAGTGTCGAATTAATATGGATTAAACTCAATGCAAATCCGACATATTTGAATTTTGAAAAGGGTGTCTGTGCCCATATTATACCCTCTAAATCTCGTTAACATACTAAGAAAACCCTGAAATTTGCTGAATATTTATTAATTGATCACTAATACCTATTGTTTACATTTCTTACAGACCTCTAAATTTTCACAAACAGATTTCCCCTATTTGCATTTAACTAAATATACTCTACATTACACATCATTACGCCGAGCAGAGATTTGCCAAAATTCCATAATGATCGATTAATAAATTTAGAAATTAATCCTTTACCTACATATATAGATATATACGTATACACTTTCCTTTCTTTTTTCCTTGGTCTGTTTGCCAAGTGTCTTTTCAAACAGAGAAATGCCTTGCTTACCAGCCCGACTCCAAGCAGAACGAACTGAGGCTAAGTATTCCTATTGGCCGATGTCAGTCTACAATGAATTTACGTATATCCCTTTGCAGATATCTATAAAACGCATATGTTGCCTGTCTTTGTGGAGTTGTTCCAAGTCCAAACCAATGTCTCTATTTCAGCAGAGTGTACATGATAGTAATGTCAGCTCACCTAAGCAATCGCTATTTGTATAATATCGACGCACCGAAGATCGATCTTCTGGTTTTATGAAGATACTGCTTTTTTTTCTGTGTCCGATCTGTAGTTGAGTGCACTGAAACGCATGTTTACGATAATGAGATTTCAATTTTACTACAGATTAGAAACGCCGTTGAAACGATAACTTTGACATTTTAGAATCAGTTAACATGACGCGAGATTTTGTTAAACAAGTGAAATATTTATTAAATCATTCTTTTTTTAATCTAATTTTTTGTTTTAAAGACCTCGTAAGACTTCGACTATGAAAAAAAGAAGAAAAGAAAAAAAAGAAACATATTGTCTGTTTAAAACCGAAAATTTGGATAAAAAATGATTTAATGAATATTTCGTTTGTTTAACAAAATCTCGCGTCATGTTAACTGTTTCTAAAATGTCAAAATTATCGTATCAACGGGGTGTCTAAGCTGGGCTAAAATTTAAATCTCATCATATATATATATATACATGCATGACAGTGATCTATCTAATAAAGTACATCTGGTATGTTCGTGTCGTTTGTATTCAGTGTGTTCGTATTGAAAGTTGACAGCCCGACATTTAATCGCCTTACTTTGAAACCGATGGTAACAACCTTAAATATAATTGGGTAGTACATGCATATTAGAATGGAAGCGAACAACAGCTTTGATTATAGGCTTGGCATATCGTGTTCTATCGGGTCTATAAAGTCACTTCCACTAGCCTCTTTTGAAGAACGCAGGATTTCAACTCTGCTCAAATTATCTGAAATAGTAGAGTATACTAAATTCTTACGCCTTAGTTGCGCAACTTATCTAAGAAAATAAAAATTCTTAACTAGCACATATACTACTTTGAGAAATCTAGTATTTCCTCCGGTCGTCTTGGATATATATGCCACTGGCTGGATTTAAGGAATGTAGATTCATGAGAAGTGCGGTTAAGGACTTCGCAATCTGTGTTTTACGATAAATAAATCGTCGAAAGTTGTTTTTTTCTCAGTGTATCCATTGTCTTTCAAAGGAGAACGAGGCCAATTTGAGGAATATATTTTCGTATCATTATTGTCGACGAACTTGCTTTTGTATTCAGCCCTGGTCGGGATTTGTCATCGTCCTTCAAAGGAGGAAGTCTAGAATAAAATCAAACTTAAAAGCGGTCCTTGACCACATGTATATCCCAGTCATGGGGGAGATGACATACACAGCTAGCATTCCCAAATAGTCACCCATCTGTTTTGGCTAGGCTCCTTGTCGTTTAAATTCGCTGATATAACGAGAATTTTAATCAACACGATTAAGCCGTCCTATTCTTCTCCTCACTTGGTAACATATTAAGTTGTGTGTACATCTATTAAAAAGGATGTGATTTCGAGAGACGTAAAGCCAACGCTTTGTCATAGTAAAGTGTTATACAACGAAACTATGTTATTATATCTATTTTTCTTTTTGAATCAAACACATGTGTATATCACTTATTGAATTTCCTACAAACTGCACAAAATATAATATCCTTTATTATATTATACATAATTCAAATATAGATAAAATATTTTGGTAATTCAAGCGTATATTACAAATGATATCATATTATGTTATTATAGATATGAAACGAAGTAAGCTTTCATTGTAG
>OY744524.1:2359672-2404672 GCA_963556195.1 Sepiola atlantica
TCAAAATGGCGTATTAGTGCGTTACCCCACGTGTGAGTTTGCTCTTTTCTTTGTTTTTTGTTGGGTTTCACCCAAAAATGAACCACTGTATAGTGTAGGTTTTTTCAAGACACTTTAATCCAAAAACTTTTTACTCTTTTCTGAATTTTTCTGATGATTTTGTGATGTTGCAGTAACGATATTAACAGAAAAATGTTGTTTGGCAAAAGACAAATGAAACGGAATGTAAAAAATATATCTCATAGAAATGTTATGTTTTTTAGAAATGTGAAAAAATAAAAATAAAATAATAAAATGAAAGATGGTTATTGGAATATAATATGAACCTTACTTTATATATATATATATATATATATATATATATATATATATATATATATATATATATATATATATATATATATATATATATATATGGTTTTATAATTGAAAAAAGATTGCTGTTTAGCTATCCTAAACAGCGTGGACCAGGTTAGATTTTTAGGTTACTACGCCGTTTCACTAATATCTCTGAAAATGCTATGAATTAATATATTCCCCGTTCTAGCTATTAATCAAAGTAAGGTAGAGTAGACATCAGAATATTGGTTGGGCATCTATGCTAAGTAAAGGTTACATTTCGAAATAACACCAGTTATTCTTTGCTCATCCAAGCATTTTTTTTCTGTCATTCAGGAGTTTTTCTAAGAACTGGACTCAAAGATTGGATTGCGCAACACTTGCTTTACTGTACTAAATACTCTTCGCGCAATGACTCTTTCAAGGATATCCGATTTATCTCGAGACTAAACGGAGGCATTTCCATTCTTTATTTTAATTGAAATAACGCATATATATATATATATATATATATATATATATATATATATATATATATATATATATATGCGGCATAAAATATTGATATTTATATCAAGATTATATCACAATCAAATTATCTTCAGCCTCAGTAGATCATCAGAGAATGATGTATCTTTAATGACATTTCTAGTAAAATTGATAATTTTCCGGTTTCCAAAAAATATAGAAACGACGAAAGAAAGAGGGAATTACAGAACAGAAGAAAACAACAGAGATAAAACGAAAAAACAAAAAGAAAAGAAGAACGATTATTAACGAAAGAAAACAACGGAGAAATACCAGTCACACGGAAAAAGGAGAAAGGAAATAAAAGAAAAAATAAGTAAACATTTTTGAAAATAAGTTATAAATAAAACGATTCTGGAATTATAACTATAACTTCTATCAGATAAATGTCTGTTTTCTGTATGTGTTCGGGTGAAACTTAAAAAATTAAAATAGGCAGATGCACATATATTCTGCTTTCGTATGCCCCAAACAGGTTTTGGTAAGAATATAATCATGAAGTTCATATGAGGGAAGCTCATTCAAAAAAAAGTACATAGTTATAACGCTAAAATATAAACAATACATATTTTATGAATTAATTTAAACAAATCAAAGTAAAACGTCCAATTATTATCAAAATACTACTACTACTACTACTACTACTAATAATAATAATAATAATAATAATAATAATAATAATAATAATAATACTAGGAAGAAAAGAAAAATACAAAGTAAGTAGTAAAAAACATGGACTTAGACACGAGTAGAAATAAATAGTGAAGTGAAGCATACTAGATAAATAAGAGACGCAAAAAAAGAGATATAAATAGAGAAAAGAAAGTAAAATAAAATATTTGGAGAAATTGGTTATATTCTACTAATTAGATCGGGACACTGGCGTTTCCAGGATAAGGGTATTATAGTAGCCTTGCATCTCATGCTAATTCACCCCAAAAGAAATATTCTAATTTTTTAGGTGATTACATGTAAACAAGCTAAAAATTGATGCTTAATATTTTCTTTAAGTATATTTTAGATTTTAGAGTGAGTAATCAGTTTTGCATATAAATATAATAGCTAGTAATCACTCAGTTCCGATTTTATTAACCTGTAACCAAGTTGTTGTTTTTTTTTATTTGGGGCGTTTAGAGATAAATTTTGAGGTATTACGTTAATTAAGGGTTTATTTTTTCCTGCTTGAAATATACATTAAAAATTGTTATAAATAAAATAATTAACTTCTTTTTTTTCGAAATTGACGTTTAACGGTTCCATAGATTATAAATAAATTGTTTAAAATGTTTATTGAAAAAAAATCCTAAGATTTGCTTTCCCCCATTGCACTCCAAACACACAGAGAGGGAGAGGGAGAGAGAGAGAGAGAGAGAGAGAGAGAGAATGTATATCTCATTTTAAGTAACGTATAATGAAAACATGGCCGACAATTTCTATCGCGACCGTCAATTTCGGTGTCTCAATATAAACTGGGAATAAGCAGCTGCAACACTTATCGTCACCATTACGACAGATAGTGATACTATTGTAGATAGAATGAACTACAAAGAATATCGATCTTCTTCTTTCGTTAGCTTCACAGTATCTCACTGTTAGATCACCAGCTCGGTTGAGAAAAGCAATGCTAATGTGTTGTTGTCTAGCACAGCTATGCCGGCTTCGCCGTTGGGTGGTCGATATTTAAGGCATGACTCGATGATGTGGTCTACTGTCTGTTCAGAGTGACCACAGTCGCAGACAGCCGAGCCCCTGAGTCCCCATCCTTTCATGGTCGCGGCGAAACGGCCGACACCTGTCCTGAGCGGTTGAGCATTGTCCACTGCCGGCGAGGGAGGTCCATGTCTGGTAGGTTATCCGGGTCCTCCACAAATCTGTCCTTTTCGTGGCCTCCTCCATAAGTACCTGCTCACAACAGCGAAACTAATCACTTTAGACCGCTTCCAGTGACCCCAGAATATCGATTATGGACCGTTATTCAAAGAACGTGATTGGAAATTTGTTTGCTAAGGACTTAAACTTTTGAAAAGCAAACCGGTGTTGAAGCTAAATGTTGATATCATGCGAAAAATATTAAATTACATTTAAAAAAATAGGATTATGTTGTAAGAATAATCGAAGCGACTATTCATTAACTATTGTGTAAATCGCGCAGAAGGCTTATACTGCTATTTCGTTTATCTATTAATCCGAATACTGTTTCACCGTTATATTGCGCAAGAGCACGAAGATTGAGAACTGACGAGAAAGATAGAAACCCAATTAAATAGCTCGATGTTCTCTGTATTACAGGGGAATAACTTTTTTGTTACAAAAATCATACAATTTGAAGACTGTTACGGGAATTAAATAAAATGAAATCAATACTTGAAACTATGAATAATCGAAGTGAGTATTGGCATACTGACTGACGACCGATCCGTCTTCTTTCAATGTCAATTCTATTTTCGTTTATTCCGACAATCGGGAATGCGACGAACGGAAAGGCATATTGACGCACCCACAAATATCTCGTCATTATCATTATGGATATACATAGATTGCGTGTGTGGTAATATGTGTATGGATGTATGTATGTACACATGCGTAAGGTATATTTACAGGTTGATAATTCGACAGAATGTATAGGTAACAAACATGAAAATAAGGGAAAAACAAAAATGGCAGACTAATATAAGCTAAATAAAATTAACACAGGGTCATGATTTGATTCAATATTTCGGGCTGTATCAAGAATAAACATGATGAAATAACAGAATTAGTATGCATATATTGTATTGCTTGATGGCGGTAAGAAGTCCGAAAATTCGTTCTTAGCAGGGTAGGAGAGAGTGTTAAGGTCGGGGAAGGTTGTGTGTAGTGGGGATGTAGTGTGTGTGTGTACGTGTGTTATGATACCTATGCGTATGGACAGCAATAATAAGTAGTTAAACTGTCAGCTAAAGAAATAACGCTGTGACAACTTTGTGAAACCTTTGCTTATTATAGATGTCATACATAACAGTAATATTCCTTTTTAGATTCCTCTAAAAAAGAACATGTAATAAAACATTTAAAAAGTGTGACGCAAATACGATTTAAATACCCCCCCCCCCCCAAAAAAAAAATAACTCGTTTGTTGGCGATGAAATTCTAAAATTGAGTTAGGAATATCACTGGAGCTAAAAAGACTGTGGTAGGTTGTTCGTAGAAAACTGATAGCTAGTTCTAGAAAAAAATGAGACTTTAAATTGTTACTTTTCACATTAAAATGTACAGAAATAAGCAATCATTAACAGTTAATTACACTACCTGATTTTCTATTTTTCTACATTTTAAAGTGAAAAGTAACAATTTAATTCTCAATTTTTTCTAGAACTAGCTATCCATTTTCTACGAACCACCTGCCACAGTTTTTTTTATTAGCCCCAATGATATTCCTGACATAATTTTAGAATCTCATCGCAAACAAACGAGTTATTATTTTTTTTTGGGGGGGGGTGATTTACATCCTATTTCACTAACATTTTTTAAATGTTTTTTTAACAACAAAAATAAATCGGGCGCTATCTATTGGAGTCATATTTAATGGCCTGAAAAGAAAAGCCGACTTGGACGAAATCTTATATTGAAATAAAACAAAAAAATGTAAAACAATTTCAGAAGTTTAAAATGGTTCAGGTCGGTTAAAATAAAATTTTATAGCGGTTGGTAACGGTTAGTTGTACATTTTACTTTTATTTTCGATTTCTGGTCTGTAAACTATACTCGTTTCGTCGGCCATTAACGAGTAGTTATTATCGCCTGTAAAGTTTTAACCTCAAATAGACGGTCACTGAGAACTGATCGTACTCAATCGATGGCGCAACGGATAAATGTGTTGACTAACATCAGTTCTGGATATTCAGGGTTACATCCTTAGTACATGCGATAATTACTAAAATTATTTAACACTTCCCCCGGTTAAGGTTGACGGAACGAGAACAATATATTTTCAGTTCGAATTCTGTAACCGTTCCGTAGTTCGTCATGAAGATTTCTGAATTCGAAAAGATGCATTTAAAGAAGGTCGGATGTTACATCGGTCGAAACGTTGCGAAAATAATCACCAATATTAGAATATTGGTCCTAACTATACAATACAAATTATCAATCCGAGACAGGAATCTTGCTTTTCTCGATATGTAGAGACGAATAGAGACGAGAGTCGAGAGCTTATTTATTGGGGATGGCACCGTGGCTTAGTTGGTATCGACGCGGACTGAGAACCTGGGTGTGCCAGGTTCAAATACAAGTCATTCCTCTGAAAAACGCTTCAATCAAACCCACATGACACTTGTGTTTAATCTCCTGGAGGAGGGATAAATAGAAATCACATTAACACTTGTCCACGGGTGGCCTCGGCCTTGATAAAGTGGTGGTTTCTGTTCTTTTTTTTATATATAAAAAAGAAGCTTATTTTCACCCGGCTATGGATATGCTGCATATATGAAACATTCAGAACGACTATCACAACGCACGCCTGACGTTCATAGAAGCGGGCCGATAAATTATATTGAAATACCCCAATCTTCTTATGTAATGTATCGACTCCGGGGTATTTGCCTTCAAGAAAAGAGGTTCAGAATAACCAAGGTTTAGAAGGCAACAATACGACAGTTATACATTCAACACGTTTAATATTTTAATTAAATATGTTAGGTAATGGCATATTTTTAAAATCTCCATTTTTGTTTTCATTTCGTTATAAAGGTGATTTCGCTTTCGTTATAAAAGTAATTTCGTTTTCTCCAAATGAAATCAGGAGAGCAAATATATAAAATACGCTACCGAAACGTAATCTGTGAGGTCACGTTCCTCACGGTATGCCCAGAATTCCAGCCGAGCGGGTGGCATTGGCATAAAAAGAAGACTCGTTTAAACACTTCATCTCGATTTACAGTTTGCTTCTCAAAGGAATGTCTGGGAATGCACGCTCAAAAGAGTTAAATGCCATTCCTTCCAACACTTCCACCACACGCGCTTCAACACTTAACCATTTGAAGAACGCCTACCCAAACCCCCCGAGTAACAAGTAGAATTATATATATATATATATATATATATATATATATATATATATATATATATATATATATATATATATATGATAGACAAACACACACATATATATATATTATATACTGTAAATACTACTATAACTATAATTATTGGCAAAATTATTTTTATTTGTACCTTCACTGAGAGAAATGTTTATTATTATTATTATTATTATTATTATTATTATTATTATTATTATTATTATTATTATTATTATTATTATTATCTTGTTATTTTGGTTTTTATTTTTATTGTTTATTAGTTATTTTTTATTTTTTATTCTAAATTTATTTATATTTATTTTTATTTTTATTAAGGCTATTATCACTGCGACTATCGTAGGTATGATTGGCAGTGTTATCATTGTAGTTATCGTAATCGGTTTTATTAATGCTAAAACTGGTAACACCATTAAACTTGTTTTATACAATGATTCCACTAGTATTGATCTTAGTATAATATAATCACAATTCTAAAAAAATATTATCACTACAAAATTTACTACAAATAATAAACAAGCCATGAATAACTACATTAAAATAGAATAAATAGAATGCAGAAGTAGCAATTAATACCCTAAATGAAAATTATCAAACATTTTTATCCACATGATAATTACCTATTAAAATAAAAATGACGGTTATAATTATAATTTTACTCTCATTTTAAATTTAACTCACTCTGCCCCCCTCCCCGTCCATCCCGTCGCCCCGGCTGGAATCGAGACCACCACGGCCCAAACACGTGAAAACCTCCCACGCAATATTTTGAAACACGACTTGTTGGGGTCCCCCCTCCCCTCTCATGTCTCATGTCACCGTTATAGACAGAGCTCCAACTCTGTCCCCCTCCCCCTCCAATATATCCTCAATTTCAATCTCCTGTTGAGGTGAATTTAAAACTTATGCCATTTGGACTCCATTGTAGCCTGATGAGTGGACGCTATTTGCAAGTGTCAACGAAACAGAATTTGTTTTGTCGCAACTAATGGAATAAAATCAACAAAAAAATATATTTTGCTCTGAATTTTCATTGAGCACTCTCATAAACCCGGTTTCAACTTCCTTCGGATTCATACCCCCTGGATATTTGTAACAAGTTAATTATATATATATATATATATATATATATATATATATATATATATATATATATATATTAACTTGTATCGATATCTACTGAATCACCGCTACCTCCCTGTTTTCATTCTTAGAGTTGCCGAGGATTTTAAATGGGTTTTAAGAGCCATTTTTAAATAGTAAAAGTCTATCCGTATTAATTAAATCATCGTACGTATATGCAATATGTAATGTATATTTTTTTAATGAATAATTTGTATATACATATATATATGCATATATATATATATATAAATTCCCGAAACAGTTGTTCATGATAAACAACTGATGATCCCTTAAATAATGTTAGAAGCAAACTAATATAATAACTGAAAAAGTTAAATTTACTTACATGAGTGATTTTCCACTGAACGACTTGGGACTTAAGTTTTTTGGGTTTTTTTAAAATATAGTTTTAATGGTTGAGAAACTTCCAAGACTATATATATATATATATATATATATATATATATATATATATATATATATATATATATATATATATATATATATATGATAATTTTATTTACACAGACATGTACAAAATCTGCGACACTGGCATGTCGATGTTATCGATCAACAGTTACTATAAACTGAGATCTCATCAGGCAGAGTTAGAATCCGATCTTAACCTCAGATCATATTTGGAGAGAATGAAGTGGAGGGATAGAGAAAGATAAGAAGAAGGAAAGAAATTTAACATTTCAAAAATTAAAGCCTTTAAAAATTAAAATTAAAAATTAAAAAATCTAAAAATCTAAGAAACAAAAAACAAAAAACAAAAATCTAAAATCTAGAATCTGAAACAGACAGGGCAAATAAATAAATAAATAAATAAATAAAAATATAAGGTGGAAAGAGGAACAAATAATGATGAGGGGAGAGACACATCGAGGAAAAAGAAGGAGAGAGAGAGGGCGTCTGTTGATTCAGATCGAGAGGGAAGGAGGGGGGTGGTAGAAATGCACGAATCAGGTGTCAAAAAACCGTCGAGTTTATAAATGTATTTTTCCAAGTGAACTGTAATATTGTGTATATGTGTGTATGCGTGCGGGCAAACTGGGCTGATTGTTGTGGTGGTGGGGCGGTGATCAAATGTGTCGCGATTCTGGGTTTATATTGTCTGGAGTTAATTTGAATAAATAAGTATATTCGTTAAATGTAACAGGAATAGTAGTAGTAATAATAATAATAATAATAATAATAATAATAATAATAATAATAATAATAATAATAATAATAATAATAATAATAATAATAATAATAGATACCCCTAATAATTGAGGTAAAGTAATTGAAATAATAAATGAATTATAATAAAAAATGATAATACAAATATTAAAAAAAAAAAAAAAAAAACTAAAAAAATATAACTAAAGAATAACTAGAAAATGCCGGCGTTATTAGTTATTAATAATAATAATGATAATAATAATGATAATAATAATAATAATAATAATAATAATAATAATAATAATAATAATAATAATAATAATAATAGATACCCCTAATAATTGAGGTGAAATAATGAAAATAATAATAAATGAAGTATAATAAAAATACTAATAAATACTAAAAAATATTAAAAAATATATAACTAAAAGAATAACTGGAAAATGCTGGCGTTATTAATTATTATTATTAATAATAATAATAATAATAATAATAATAATAATAATAATAATAATAATAATAATAATAATAATAATAATAATAATAATAATAATAATAATAATAATAATAATAATAATAATAATAATAATAATAATAATAATAATAATAAAAATAGTAATAATAATAGTGGTCAATAATATTTTATAGTTTATAAAAATAATAGTTTAGGAAAGAAATAGAATAATTAAGGAATATTAGGAATCCTAGGAGGTAGTGATTATCATAATAATATTAAATAATGATAAGGTAATGTTTGCCGATATTATGATATGGGTTAATGGTTGCAATAATGCTGATCATATAAAAATAGTGGTTTAACAGACAACAGTAATCAGAGTGGTAATCCCAGTAATCTTAACAATAGTAATGATTATAGTGAAAAATTATAGAAGTAGTCATAATGGTGGCAATAATAATAATAATAATAATAATAATAATAATAATAATAATAATAATAATAATAATAATAATAATAATAATAATAATAATAAACATGGCAGTGGAAGCAAAAGTAAGGTAACGGTAAAACATGGCAATATCAATATTATTAATAATAATAGTGATACTGTTAATTTCATTGCTGCAAATAACAATAACTATGATAGTAACGTCAGACATGATGTCACCACTGATAACAATAATTATTTTGATAAAAAGTACAGAAATGAAAAAATGAAAAAAATGAAAAAAATAATTCAATGTCAAATAGTTAAGTTTAAGATATTAATAATAGTAGTAATAAATAATTGATAATGATAATCTAAAAATAATCTAAAAAATAATCTAAGAAATATAGAAATATTAATCAATAAATGGATAAACATAAAACGGTGGTATTTAAGAGTAAAGAAAAATACAGAAGATGACCATTAGTGTTAATCGTTGTGGGTATGATAATAATAATAATAATAATAATAATAATAATAATAATAATGGTAATAATAATAATAATAATATATATATATATATACGTATATATATATATATATATATAGAGAGAGAGAGAGAGAGAAAGAGAGATATATAGAGAGAAGGAGAGAGAGACGAAGAAGAGAGAGAGAGTAAACATTACTTCGCTTAGACAAATTATGTGTCATAATAACGTAAAATTATCATCTATAAAGGTAACATTATAAAAACTCAGTTACAAGAAAATCGATACTATTGTGAATTGTCACAAAAATGCAATCTTGTTACGATCACATATCGCACATTAAGTATGAAATCGAACGCATATTACAGCGATGGTCTGTGTCTGACGGTGTCATATTCTACTGATTTTTAGTTCAAGATATTTCCGTTTTTTGAGTAACTATGATATTATTATTTATCTTGCTTTGAGTTCTCACACAAGTGATTAATTACTGATAGAAATTTCCGCTGGAATATGAGTGATGGCAAGTGTACTTTTCACTTTGGATTGTTGTATACTGCTAGATTATTCAGGAGTCAACACTGATGATGTGATGGTTTAATTAAAACATAAATATAGGAAGAACGTATTGCTGGATCCTTGATTATGTTCTGCTGGACAGCACACGTAACTTGTGAGCGATTTTTCTTAGTCGTGTATATCTGTCTCTATCCGGATCATTGTCACGAATAATTCAGATGAACACATATGTAGCCAAAACACTAGTTCTTTATTTATTATCCTAGTAACATTAGTCAGGCAGACAATGAAAGAGGAAGTATACAGTCTGCTATTAGCTATTTTTAGACCTCACATTTTAGCACGCCCGTTTCACATTGCCCCTAAACTAATTCTCACAAAGCTTCTCAGCAAGCTATTGGCTACATTATTCTTCTGCTGTCGGCTACCACACACTTCCATGCATATCACATTTGAACATTACACATTTTGACAGCTAATGTCATATTTTAATCATCGTCAACATCATCTCAATATACAACAGTATTAAAGATCGAGCTTCTTTATACAACCATTATATAAATGAAAACTATCTCATCACTCTCCATTATATACACACACACACATAAAATGCGGGACCAAAGTTCTCTATATTAAAACATAAAGAAACACCTCGTATTTTAAAAATGTATACATAGTTGTAAGCACATATGAAACCGTGAAAAGAAAGAAAAAGAATTTAAGATCGTCGTTGATCCAATCATTTTCTATGGATGATTCGCGCATGCGCAATTGTTGACAGTTGGATAAAAGGGAGATAAGCTGAGATAAGACAAATAAACAGCATCGAGAAATGAAAAGAAAGCCGATAAGGCTATGAATATGAGAATCTAAGAATGAAACAGAAGATCTTGTCGACGATAAAAAGCGAATGTCTCTTAGGACAATGATGAAATAAAATATGAGATAATAATCCTCGCAGTTTAGTCCGATGTTTGTTGTGATGCGGGCGAAAAAGTATTAATTACTGTCGAGAAGACTTATCAGTTGATTAGTCTTCTGTGCATGGGAATGACAACGTAAAATGGCGGAGAGTTTAGATGATAGCGACAATCACCCGTGGAAGACGAAAGCTTTTTATCAACAATACATCACAATGTGAACAGTGCACACAGTAGATATGCAAATTTGAAGGAATTGAGCTATAAACACAACAATGTCCGTAATCTACTATTCAAAAATTCAGACAACCTTCTAATATGTCGGCATGTTTAGTGGCTTTTAACTTTTAACAATGATTTTTATTTTATGAGTGACGATTTTCTCTTTTTAACAATTTAATTAATCGGTTATTATACAGTTTAAGTAAAAGAAAAAAATTGTTGGTAAGAAAAATGAACTCGTTTTTTATTTCGTTTGTTGTAAAGACACTAAAAAGATAATAAAAAAGGCATTAGATAAAAAAACAAATTGTGCTAAAAACAGTTTTAATTTTTTCAATGGATTGCTTAATTTGATTTTGTAAATTTGAAAATTAACGAAAGCACAGCTTGCAGTACAATTTCAGCTGGACTGTAAACATTATTAACAAAATACAAAGTGCATGAACTTTAAATAATTTTAAATTTTGAGAAAAGAAATCTCGACATAAATAAATAACCCTAACCCTAATTCCAACTGGAGACACACCGATTCACCTGAAACTTAAAGACACATACACTTTGAAAGCATTTTCTCTCCAACTCTATCTTAACAAAATCAAGTCCAGCATTATGATAATCAAAAAATCGTAAATTATTTCTTTTTTTGTTGAATTAAAAGAAAGAACTTTATAAAATAGCTCGATTGCTGCTTCAGGTGTTTTCATATCACTGATTGGGCATAAAAAAATATTTACCTGACTCGACACGTCTTGGCTTTATTGTTCCTGATGTTTAAAATAGAGATATTAAGAGTTGGACGGCGTTGGTGTCCGTTATTACTAAGGCAGTGTTACAAATCACTTCCCTGAGGTCGTTCACTTGCACGTTGATTACAGATTTCTTTTTGTAATATTATAGGTGTTCCCACCCTAGCACCCGAGAACACATGCGTTCGTCGATAAACTAACATAACAATATATATATATATATATATATATATATATATATATATATATATATATAGAGAGAGAGAGAGAGAGAGAGAGAGAGAGAGAGAGAGAGAGATTCGAAAATGTGTAACTGGTTGTCACTTTTGGATCTAAAGTTGTATTGTTTTAATCACGCACAAATAAATTTATATAACCAATTAAAAATGCAAAAATCAAAATAAATTATCCAAATTTCATTTCTTCTTGCTCGCTTTCCGTAGAGCTACAGCCTAAATTATATTAGTACTGCCAGTTTCGTTTTGTTTATAATGGACAATAAAAATCCCGTTAAGATCAAAGTGTAGTATCTGTTCCGATGGATGCTACACCCCATACTGGTATTGTCTTGTCCTTCGGGGCTTGACTTACGCCGGTCAATGGGTTTGTCCTGTGCAGTTCTAGGAGGTGCACCCTCCCATGCTTTGCCTCCCCTCTTTGGGGAGGAGTAAGTTTATTGCTTACTGTTTGAGGCGCCTCTACCGGGGAATGCCGACGGGGCTGCCCAGGCAATTTTTTAATGGACAGAGTGCTCACCTCTAGAGTGCTGGCTTATCTAATCCCACTTTCCCGACCTTGTGTCACATCTTACCTTATGAGAGGTAGATAAATTAAGAAAAAAAAATCCCGTTATAATCTTCATATTTGCTTACATTCGATTTTTTAGCATAAATGTACGAGAGGGAGAACTGAAGGTGACAAATGACGTATAAAATAAGAGGGGGGGATTAACGAAGATTGGTTAATTTAGACGATTTAATCGGAAGGTTTTTTTACATTACTCAGTCGCAACACTTAAGAATATTTTAACATGTATTTTGAATGATTAAACTATGTAGGAAACAAGCCTTAGGGAAACAAACGTTTATTGAGTCTTCTTTATAAGTGATGTGTATATGCGTGCGTATTCATTAACAGCTTGAATGTGATTCTTGATTAAAATACGAGATACCAAACAGACACAATGGATATTATAAAGATTACGTGATTTAATGGATACATAGATGGGGTGATTTCAGTAGACTTCTCTCCATCTTGCATCGCCCTTTTGCAAGTGACACGACAAGATAATCTAGAGTGTGAATACTTAACCCATTTATGCAGAGGCTTTTGTTTTTGTCTTTAAAGTTTTTCAAGTACTTTTGTTCAACAAAACTAATTATTGCGCACTTGTATTGCTTCTTGGCATCACACCATGGGGTAAACATGGGCTAATTCTGAGTGAGATCACATAAAGATTACAACACGAGTTGTAGGTTATATGATAGTTGGATACTTAAACAATAATAAAGAAAAAGTTAGTTTAGAAGTTAAACTTTGTGAACATCGGTGTTCACCTTTTATTTGGTAGGGTTTCCTCTTATATACAGTTTCCATTATATTGTCTATAAATTGAACGACTCAAAACTCTGATGAATTACAAATAAGAATGATGTTTACTTAGTTTAGTAATCAGTGTTATTCTAGAAACAGATTATAAGCTAATATACAGGTTTTTGATCCAATTTGTTATTTTTGTTTAATTCTCTCATTTCAGAACCATTTGGAGTATTGAAAGAAAACGGGCAACAAATAAATATTTCCATGTACCATAAGTGAGTTTTAGAACAGGTTACAATCGAAGACATAAACTCACCGTAATATTGAAAAGGAGTGACATGAACCATAATGATTGGTGCTGGATTAAATAAAAATGGTGACACGTACCTGCAGCTATGGGCTTCATAATTATCTTGAAGGCCATTAGATGTGACCTGGGCACGGAGAGGTGGAAACCGTGAATAGCACGATGTCTCAGAACTAACATTCAAATCGTGTCCGCATAACGACATTCGTTGAAGCTACGAAAATATGATGCGGCAAGATCCAGCAATGTTAATTCGGATCATAGTGCTTAGAATAAGCGACGGAGTAGCAAATGAGTAGAAAGGGCTCAACGAGGGCCCACGTAACTCCTGATGCACGTCACCAGAGCCAACTAAGAACACCTTACGAAAGTCATTAATTTTCTCAATAAGGTAAAATACCAAGTGAACCAAGACAGCTATACATGTGTCATCAGGACTGCGTTCCGTCTCACATCACCGGTAAAACACAGAAGTGGGTGTTCGAGAACATCACGTATTTATCAGTCACAACATCACGTATTTATCAGTTACAACATCACGTATTTATCAGTCACAACATCACGTAATTATCAGTCACAACATCACGTAATTATCAATAACAACATCACGTAATTATCAGTAACAACATCACGTATTTATCAGTCACAACATCACGTATTTATAAGTCACAACATCACGTATTTATCATTCACACCATCACGTATTTATCATTCACACCATCACGTATTTATCAGTCACACCATCAGGTATTTATCAGTCACAACATCACGTATTTATCAGTCACACCATCACGTATTTATCAGTCACACCATAGTGTATTTATCAGTCACACAATCACGTATTTATCAGTCACACCATCGCGTATTTATCAGTCACACAATCATGTATTTATCAGTCACACAATCACGTATTTTTCAGTCACAACATCACGTATTTACCAGTCACACCATCATGGATTTATCAGTCACAACATCATGTATTTATCAGTCACACCATCACGTATTGATTAGTCACACCATCATGTAGTTGTCAGTCACAACATGACGTATTTATCAGCGAGACCATTATGTATTTATCAGTTACACCATCACGTATTTATTAGTCACACCATCACGTATTTATTATTCACACCATCACGTATTTATCAGTCACACCATCACGTTTTATAAGTCACACCATCACATATTTATCAGTCACAAATCATGTATTTATCAGCCACAACATCACGTATTTATCAGTCACAACATCACGTATTTATCAGTCCCAACATCATGTATTTATCAGTTACACCATCACGTATTTATCAGTCACCCGATCACGTATTTATCAGCCACAACATCACGTATTCATCAGTCACAACATCACGTATTTATCAGTTACACCATCACGTATTTATCAGTCCCAACATCACGTATTTATCAGTCACACCATCACGCATTTATCAGTCACACCATCAGGTATTTATCAGTCACAACATTACGTATTTATCAGTTACACCATCACGTATTTATCAGTCACAACATTATGTATTTATCAGTCACAACATCACGTATTCATCAGTCACAACATCACGTATTCATCAGTCACACCATTACGTATTTATCAGTCACAACATCACGTATTCATCAGTCACAACATCACGTATTTATCAGTCACAACATCACGTATTCATCAGTCACAACATCACGTATTTATCAGTCCCAACATCATGTATTTATCAGTTACACCATCGCGTATTTATCAGCCATACCATCACGTATTTATCAGTCATACCATCACGTATTTATCGGTCACACCATCACGTATTTATCAGTCACAGCATCATGTATTTATCAGTCACACCATCACGTCTGATGGAAAGCACGTGGGCTATTGTCTGCGTTGGGCAGTTACGAAAAACACCAACTATAACGACTGCAACATCTTGGACGATCTGGTAGCCAATATAAAACTGGTGTTTAGGCCTCTCTCAAAGGGCACCGCGGAGACAGTGCGCTCCAGGTTCAGGTCACGCCTGAAGGTCGTGATAAAGGCTCAAGAAGTCTTATCCATGTGAAAATTAATCATCGCTAGGTATGTCATGACAACACTTATAGTACATGTTTAAATACTTTAAATGACACTGGGTCATAAACTTTTAATCACCTTGTATGCATTCCTTTACAGAGCTTAAATAGCGTTTTTCCAACGATCTGAAACTTGGGAGTCCATATTTCGGTCAAGCAGGGGATCATTGTCAAATTCAAAAATATTGTGCTGGCCTGAGCACTCGAAACGACCGGTTCGAGGGAAGCACGTCGATAACCGACCTTGAGTCAAAGCGACTGACTACTTTATCTTGAAACGTACTTTCTGGAAGCGGTTAGTGTGAACGCTTCCAGCCATATTTCGTTCTGAAAATGCATATGGTTGTGGTGAGAGATCTCGATAGGGATTTTAGTTTTCAGAAAAGAGATTGATTTTAAGAGCCGTTTCTTTAATTGTTCAGACAATCAAGTGGTTCATGCAAGATATGCTTTAAAACATTGATTGTATGGGCATTTGAAGAAACAGCTGTTAAAATGAGTCTCTTTGTTTAGATATAAATATTGTCGTTCGAATCTTCTTTATCTTATATATATATATATATATATATATTGTTGAATATATGTCTATAATTCTAACTATAGTCTTGTACTTATTACATAATTATCGCCAAAACCTTCTATAATACTAACACATGGTTCGTACCTGATTAACCTCATTGCCCGGAAGATGGACCCGGATGGGTCTGAAAGTACTTGGGACACAAATCTAAACTATGGCAAATTCATCAGTCAATCCTTCTTCGAAACTAAGATCATGATTCGGACTATTGAAAGGATCTACCAAAGGATATCTGGACATGTGTTGTCTCTTATTTTCAACAATACTTGCCTGCAAGAGAAGATGCTGCTTATATATATATATATATATATATATATATATATATATATATATATATATATATATATATATATATAATTAACTTGTTACAAATATCCAGGGGGTATGAATCCGAAGGAAGTTGAAACTCTGTCCCCCTCCCCCTCCAATGTATTTTCAATTTTCAATCTCCCGTTAAGGTGAAGTTAAAACTTATGCCATTTGAATTCCATCGCCAGCCCGATGAGTTGGTCGCTATTTGCACCAATGAAACAAAACTTGTTTTGTCGCAACTAATTGAATAAAATCAACAAAAAAAAAATATATATATATATATATATATATATATATATATATATATAGAGAGAGAGAGAGAGAGAGAGAGAGAGAGGGAGGGAGAGAGAGGTAGAAGGGAGTCTTAGGGTGCACATAAAAATTGATAGTAACTGCTGATATTTCTTTCCGTTAAATATTTATGTTTGTCTCAGTATATAATGATTGGAATATTTCAGTTTCACATGACAATTTTGCAAAATAATTTTAACTTAATATGTAGAATAACCATTTTCTTCCAATCTTATATAATTATTTTTAATTTGTGTATATTGTCTATTATCTAATGTTCAAACCATTAAATTAATCACGGATATTGAAGCCAATTTTCACCTGAAATGCCCATAATAATTTCAGGTTACCGTTCAAATGTTTTTAATTTTATATTAATCAACTTTCAAGCATAATCTCTCGGTTACGGATGACCTTGCGCCAAACAATAAATATAATTCTCACGCTTTTTACTTGTTTGTAACTTGTTTTCGCTCTTGTTGATAGAATACCTTCATATTTGTACGTTAGCAAATGTTCTCTATCTAAATTGAAATCGCTTGCATAGTTTCCATTAAAGATCGTTCAGTCCTATCATGTATACTTCGTAAAGTGAAGGACGATATTATCTTAAAACGGAAATTTATCGATATCACTAAATTGACTACTGATTTCTGTTCAACGTTTAACAAAAGATTTTAAATAAAAAAAGAAATTAATTCAGGAGATAAATAATTAAAATTAAAGAAATTATAAAAAATATTTAGTTCATTTTGTCCAATTTTATGTTTATTTTGGAGATTTTGCCGTCTGAAAATGTGTCACTAGATCAGTGACTGCTGATGTTTGGTTTGGTAGTTTGGTAGTTTTGTTTTACGGCATATCAACCCTTTTTGGGTTATTTAATGCCGAATCTGGTCATTATAGTAAAAAATTTTATGCTTCAAGTTCTTTATATCTTCAAATGTTTAATCATCGTTTTTGGTTTGGTAGTTTTGTTTTACGGCATATCAACCCTTTTTGGGTTATTTAATGCCGAATCTGGTCATTATAGTAAAAGTTTTTATGCTTCAAGTTCTTTATATCTTCACATGTTTAATCATCGTTTTTGGTTTGGTAGTTTTGTTTTACGGCATATCAACCCTTTTTGGGTTATTTAATGCCGAATCTGGTCATTATAGTAAAAGTTTTTATGCTTCAAGTTCTTTATATCTTCACATGTTTAATCATCGTTTTTGGTTTGGTAGTTTTGTTTTACGGCATATCAACCCTTTTTGGGTTATTTAATGCCGAATCTGGTCATTATAGTAAAAGTTTTTATGCTTCAAGTTCTTTATATCTTCAAATGTTTAATCATCGTTTTTGGTTTGGTAGTTTTGTTTTACGGCATATCAACCCTTTTTGGGTTATTTAATGCCGAATCTGGTCATTATAGTAAAAGTTTTTATGCTTCAAGTTCTTTATATCTTCACATGTTTAATCATCGTTTTTGGTTTGGTAGTTTTGTTTTACGGCATATCAACCCTTTTTGGGTTATTTAATGCCGAATCTGGTCATTATAGTAAAAGTTTTTATGCTTCAAGTTCTTTATATCTTCAAATGTTTAATCATCGTTTTTGGTTTGGTAGTTTTGTTTTACGGCATATCAACCCTTTTTGGGTTATTTAATGCCGAATCTGGTCATTATAGTTAAAGTTTTTATGCTTCAAGTTCTTTATATCTTCAAATGTTTAATCATCGTTTTTGGTTTGGTAGTTTTGTTTTACGGCATATCAACCCTTTTTGGGTTATTTAATGCCGAATCTGGTCATTATAGTAAAAGTTTTTATGCTTCAAGTTCTTTATATCTTCACATGTTTAATCATCGTTTTTGGTTTGGTAGTTTTGTTTTACGGCATATCAACCCTTTTTGGGTTATTTAATGCCGAATCTGGTCATTATAGTAAAAGTTTTTATGCTTCAAGTTCTTTATATCTTCAAATGTTTAATCATCGTTTTTGGTTTGGTAGTTTTGTTTTACGGCATATCAACCCTTTTTGGTTTATTTAATGCCGAATCTGGTCATTATAGTAAAAGTTTTTATGCTTCAAGTTCTTTATATCTTCAAATGTTTAATCATCGTTTTTGGTTTGGTAGTTTTGTTTTACGGCATATCAACCCTTTTTGGGTTATTTAATGCCGAATCTGGTCATTATAGTAAAAGATGTATGCTTCAAGTTCTAAAAATAAAATAAAAAAGGGGAGGGAGAAAGGGAGAGGGGCTGTTGTTTTTGTTTTTGGTTTTGTAGAACATAATTAAGTTTTACAAAAAAAAAAAAAAAAAAACGTCAATGTAGGTGAATTTCGTCTCAGGGAGCCACAGGGCAGCCTGATCTGGTATCACCAGGCTGATGTTTTAAATTGTATTTGTATGCCTTCACATATCTAAATGCGGGACTCTCGGTTTGTCACGCTTAAGATTGTAATAGAATTTTCATCGCTAAACGCGCAAATTGAATAGACGCGTCGTGTTCTAAGAAGTTATTTTGTCTGTAATTCAGCAGTTGGACATTCCGTCAAAAAACATCGATTAAATCGATTTTAGTTATCTTATCAGTTTTTTAAACTTAGTTTACTTGGATCTTGTATTTATATTATAGAATTACTACAAAATACATTATATGTCGATCGATCTGTCAAACATAGTTTACTTGCATCTTATATTTATATCATAGAATTACTACAAAATACATTATATGTCGATCGATCTGTCAAACTTAGTTTACTTGCATCTTGTATTTATATCATAGAATTACTATAAAATGCATTATATGTCGATCGATCTGTCAAACTTAGTTTACTTGCATCTTGTATTTATATTATAGAATTACTACAAAATACATTATATGTCGATCAATCAGTCAAACTTAGTTTTAAATATCATTTTCATCACTAATCGCACTAATTGAATGGACGCATATTGAAAATATTCGTTCTTTCATTTACTGAGCGAATTTCTTGTTTTTTGTTTAAATCGATTTCTAATCGGTTTGACGTGGGCTTTCTATATACAAATGTAATTTCTTTCTTTATTATTATGTCACTTTGGAGGTCTGATGTTTTAATGAATTATTTTATTTAAATTATAAAAAAATCTCATAATAAATACAATATCAAATTAAGAATTACCCACTCTATAAGACCAAGTTAATATTCATACCACCTTCGAATAAGCATCATTGTACGGTATATTCGTCAGTAATACAATTAGTCATGATTTAACTACTGATTTATTATAAACCTGTTGAGGTGACGGTGGTTAAGTGGATATCGACACGGACTGAAGACCTGGATGTTCCAAGTTCGAATCTACTGTCACTTAGGGATGATGGCAACCTTCTCGTGGTCCTTCCCGTAAGTACCCGATGTCTTTTCAGAAACATTTCTAACTAGAGAAAACATCGTGGAAACTAATGTTAACATCAGAATCATCTGATTCACACGAAAGAAGATTATAAACAGTGGATAAGAAAATGCAATTCATTGTTAATAAACGAGCAGGGAAACCCAGAATTAAAAAAGAAACTCTATGCATGTTTGTTTTTCTTTTACACTTTTCTGATATTCTACTTTTGGGGGTAGAGTCGAAGGGTCTACTCAGCATTGAGAGGGGGTATAAGTAAAGTGATGTTAATTGAAATGAATTTTAGTAAATGTATAGTACTTGACGCTCTCTAAACACGCCCGGCGTTCCACAGAAGTCCACGATGATCTTCTGTTTACTCATGTTTCAAACCTGAACCTATTATAAACGTTTCTATACTTATTTTTTCATTTGTATAATTTTCAAGTGATTAAGAAAATAAAATAAACATTTTCCTGAATTTCAAGTTGGAACGCTGACCTTACAATAATGTTGAACCATCTCCGATAAAAATGAAATATACTTACCCTAAGAACCTGGGTAATGTGGTTTACGAATATATATGATAAGAGGGTCTATATCAAAAATCCATAGGAGCTACTCTTGAACAAGGAGACTAGAAATACAAATGCATATATATATATACATATATATATATATATGTATATATATATAGAGAGATAGAAGAAAAAAGAGTGATAAATATGCGACGATTGTCCAAATTTATTTCAAATTTCAATTGTTCAATGCAAGGTTGTCAGTAATAAACTAGTGTTTATTTTTCTTTCCTTAAGCCAAGGCTTTTCAAAGATCGAAATCTTATCATCAGAGGAGAAATACAGATGGATAAGTTGGCTTTCGAAAAAACCAAAGTTCAAATATTTGAAAAATATGAGAATTATTTTTAAAAATTAGTAAAATAATTATTGTCAAAAAACGTACTGAATGAAAAGAAAATTTCGTGAAAAAGATATACAATTGTCCGAGTGGTAAGTTTCCGTTGAAAAAGTTCGGTGAAATTGTAGAAAGTGAAGAAAAACACTTTGCATGGGAGCAGGTTGGAAAAGGTGCTCAAAAGTAGATAAGTCCAGATGTACTTTTCTTCTATCTCTACTATTGCTCTATCTCGTATATTGAGCTAATCCTTTTCACAATAGGTTCCATCTACTAAAAGTTTTCACTTTGGTTTATTTTGATCCTATATATATATATATATATATATATATATATATATATATATATATATATATATGTGTGTGTGTGTGGGAAGTGAGAGAATAACGATAAAGATCATATAATTAAATTATCTCGTTACTTGTATAGTCAATGCTATGTATAGGAGATAAGGGAATAGCTTAAGTAGATAAGTGATGAGAATAAAGGTAAGATAAAATACAATATTCATTAAATCATTTCTTGTTCGAACAAGGGTTATATAAAAACATTAATCCATGGATTTTCAAAGATATGCTTTTATCATCGGAAGAAAATTAGACAGATAAGTCAGAAAAATACAAACATATAAAGACATGAAAATATAAACAATTTAAAAAGTTTTAAATATGCAAAGAAAATTTAACAATTCAAGAAGCATAGAAAGTTCATTTAATCAAATCCGAGGATTTAAGATATACAGCAAGTGTAGGGTGATGGTCTGAAGGTAATCCAGACATCCGAAATTGTAAAAGGTTCTATTCTGGGAAATTGAGGTATTCAAATCCAAGGAAAAGTTCGTTGGCAGTGAAATGAATCACCAGAAAATATAGAAGTATAATTCCTGAAGGAATTGGTAACAACATTATAAAAAGTAAAAAAGAAGACGTCGCAAAATCCATGATTTGCCTTCCCGGGCTGAATAAAAAACATGGTAGCATTTGTTCAAACCGGAGGAAATTAGAATGTGGTAATTCAACTAAATGTTAAGCTATAATGAAATAAATAAAATAGATTTGTAAAAAGGTAGAAAGGATAAAACGGACAAGAAGGGCACAAGAAAGGCGAAAAGGTGAGAACAAATGGTAATAGAAGTAGATATAGATAAAAAGAAAGAGAGAATTAAGAAGAGTATGAGAAAGGTACGGGGTGTATATGAGGCTGGAAGAGATATGAGAGATGAATGGACAGTGATATTGAGGCGAAGAGGGTGAGACTGAGATGAACCTGATTTTAAGGGGGCAGTTAGTTTGTGAGAATAACATTGATACCAGAGGGGTGCAAATTAAAATGTTATTCACTTAGATTTGAATACCTTAATCTCCAGAATCGAACCTAAAATGGTGATGATTTTCTTTGGATATTTTGAACATTTTAAATTGTTTATATATTCATATCTGTTATATGTTTATATTTTGAAATGCTTGCATTACAGTAAATTGTACTGACTGATCTGTGGAATTTCCTCTGATTATAAGAGTATATCTTTGAAAATCCATGGATTAAGGAAAGAAAAAAGTGTTTTTATATAACCTTTGTTCGAATAATTGATGTTTAAATAAATATTGCATTTTATCCAATTTTTATTCTCATCTCTTATCTACTTACACACACACATGTATGTCTAGGCAGCATATTCTCTTGCAGACAAGTATTGTTTAATATAAGAGACAACTAATGTCTAGATATCCTTTGGTAGATCCTTTCAATAGTCCGAATCAGGATCTTAGTTTCAGAGGGGAATTGGCTGATAAATTTGCCATAGCAAATTCAACGCCTCAATAATGTTGAGATGATAGTTCGATTTGTACTCTTAATCATCGAGCATTTTGAATTTGTTCACCAACCCGACCCGATACGGAACTTTGTGAAATTACTGATTCTTGCCAATGGATATCCCATCAATATCATAAACAGCACCATTGCACGCAAAGTTGCTATATTTAATGGTAGTGAATTGATTGGCTCGCCACTATTTTGTTCATTATACGATAAGATGATATTGACTTTCGTATAACGTGTATAATTAGGATTAATAAGTTAGTGGAAAATTCGTTTTAAAATTCTATCTTGAATAATAATAAAATAATTTATACAAGCGCCATTTCTTTCAAACCCGTTGGCCTAAGATATTTAAAATATAGTTGACTTCTATCAGATATTATATAATAAGTCGCTAATCGTAGTTGCTTTGGGGGTTTTAAGTTTTTTTTCGCGGGCGAGGGGGTGATCCCATTTTTTGAAGCATGAAATTAGAAGTTAAATTTGAGTTGTCCCCTGGTCTGATAGGATATGTTTATATGAAAATTGAATCCGATTAGAAAATCTTGCTATGCGTTTCAGGAGGAATTACCCTCCTTCGATTTTAAGAGATTGTCGCTAGTGTATTTTAATCAAGTCTACAATTAAAGACGGTTATTGTTAGAAAACTATTTGATGAATGCCAATCTCCTGCGATATGAAAATATGTTTCTTTTTTATTCCTGCACCAATAAGTATTTTTAAGATTAAAATTATTAAATGTTTAGATTACTACCTTTTAAGAAAAGAATTGAGCACCATTAATTGTTGATAGACAATTCATAAACTGAGATAATAAATGTACGTTAAAGAGTGAATACATCGTTTTCAAAAAAAATATGTACATTAAACTCTGGAATGCAATTATTATAACCTGCCATAAAAAAGAAAAAACGTATACCAAAAAGGAAATATTATTTCTGGATTTAGTTGGGTATTTCTGTTTTCTGTATTTTCAATCATTAAACAATTCCATTATTAGTTTGACCTGTAATAAAATGATTAGGATTGTTTGTGCTGACGATTATTTAAAGATAATACTGAAACATGTAAACAATTAGATTTGTTAATTGTTGTGAAGTTGTTCCACAGTAAATAATAAATAAAGGAAGTCAAGTCGAGGGTTGGTTAAACAAGTGTATTAACAAAGTAATAAAGTGACTAGCTGTTGGCTAGACAGTTACAAGACTGTGCTTTGTCTTCAGTGCCTCTGGTGACTCGCACTATTTATAGTGACAATCGGTGTAGTTTCTCCTGTGTAAGAACGGCCGGTGTAACATTAATGTTACATTTTTAGGCATGATTACGAAATATTGATTATGTTGTATCTTACCGAGTTCTCCCTCTCTCTCTCTCTCTCGCTCTCTCTATCTATCTATCTATCTCCCTCTCTCTCTCTCTCTCTCTCTCTCTCTATATATATATATATATATATATATATATATATATATATATATATATATATATATATATAAATAATTACTATTTTTTGTATTCACATAGAATTTTAAATGGAGATATAGTTTTTTATGTATCAATTTTCAGTATTTACTTCAACAGTGTTCGATACGTAAGTAGAGCTAGGTAGTAAGGTATGAAAATATATTTATGGCAATTAAGCTACACAGAGGCTCCCGCATTTCATCCCTGGGGGAATCTTCAGGCTAAACTGCATTTTAGCCTGAAGATTCCCACTGTGTAGCTTAATTGCCAAATATATATATATTCATAACTTACTATATATATATATATATATATATATATATATATATATATATATATATATATATATATATATGCGTGTGTGTGTGTGTGTGTGTGTGTGTGTAAGATGATGAAGAGTGGCAAAAATGAATCGTGGACGAGTCTGTCGTGGGTGGGACGTCGGGAAAGAAAGAAAGAAACGACTTGATAACTGTTAAAAAGAGAAGGGTCCGCAATGCAAACGAGACTTGAAAGGCGGCGGTTTCAGAAACGCGAAGAGCCGGAGCGCTTGGTGATCGGAGTATCAAAGTACCGGAAGAATGAGAGTTTACCGATGTTTATGGCACCGATGAAGCTTTATTGGCTAGGGTGCCAAGCCCTTCTTACTGTTAGGCTTTCGTGTCCGCTGACTAAAAAATGCGACTGATAAGCAAGTTGATACAGTGAAAGAATCCCCTTACTTGTATTTCATCAAAGTGTTTGTGGAACAATTGCTTCATTTTATCCTCGGATAGACAATGCAGAGCAAATTTCTTTCCAATCGGATGTATATATGAACGAGTTTCTAGCGGAAAGTCTGTGACTTCAGCAAGAAAAAAACTTTCATGAGACAAAAGTTTGTCAAAAGATTTGTTTTATATGTGTGTGCGTAGCCGCCATAAACCATCCGGTGATGGGAAATAAAGAAAACTAAAGTTTTTCCATATACGTTCTTTTGTTTGTCATTCTTGTTCGATCTCACCGAGTACCCCGAAAGAACGGGTAATGCAACATATATATATATATATATAGAGAGAGAGAGAGAGAGAGAGAAAGAGAGAGAGAAAGAGAGAGGGAGAGAGAGCGAGAGAGAAGGAGAAAGGAAGATAAAGAGAGAGAACGATAGAGCGAGTTACGATTACCGACTGTTGTTGGATAACAAGATGAACTCTCTCGGAAAGTCATAGGCATAAACATTTACCGTACCACCATAGACACACTTTAACTTAACGCAACACTATCTTTTCTCCGAACTAATACATAAAAACAGCATTAGTCTAACGGTGCTTACAGTTCATTCATTGTATGTAAATAGTGGAAACATTCAATAAAATAAACACCCATTTGTTAGATGCAGTATGTTTCTGGAGTTTCAGAGAAATAAAAAAAATGGTGGCACCTAAAAAGGCTCATGTGATAAAGAAAAGGGGGCATCTTTTGAGTTAAATAATTCAAAATTAATTTAAAATTAAGTGTATATGAAACCAAACAAATATTGTATTATTAGTGTAATCACTAATTTACTGTAAACTAGCGGTACCCATACCTTGGCGCTGCCCTGGAAAATTAAGAAAACTAAGAATCGCAACCCCAAAAGTAAATTGACCAGAAAGAACCGGAATAATTATTTTAGACTAATAATGCTGAGCTTTTTCTAGGATAAAAATATTTGAAAAACTTATTGGAGGTAGATACTTAATAATTTGTTGGGTTGGCTGCGGTGTGTGTGTGTTTTGGGAGGGGGTTTCATTTAAATTACGGTTTAAAAAAGGAAGAAAGTTAAAAAAATGAGTGACATTTTACAAAAGAATAAAATGAAACAAAGGAAAAAAATTGTGTTCGCTGAACCGAAATGCATTGTCGTGATATTTAATTTCGTAATGAATGTGGAGGAGTATTTTGTTTGGCTGAGGTTTATGTTGTATGTTTGTATGTGTGCGTTTGTTTTATTTTACTTCAGTTGAAGATCTTAGAAATCAAGAGGCCCCTTCCTTGGTCTAACACTTGATCTCTATATGAGATACATAAATATTCGAATATTCTATTGAAGTTCTCCTCTACCTGTCAAATGTTGAGTTAGTAAAGAAGATAATATTATTAATATTCCTCTCACACATAAAGCACTTAACTATGTTATAGTATATCTTTCTTTTGGTTTATTCGTTTTACTGGATTCCAGGACAATAATTCATCTAGTCTGGTGGAGTATCCAGCTACGTGCTATTACTTGAGGTAACATTACTTGGTGAAGGTGCAGCATTCTTCAAATGAGCAAGTGTATAGCCGTGTCGAGGAGATCGTTTTGGGGCTTCGAATACTGTCGTTGTGCTTGTATATGCGTCTGTATGTGTATTTGTATGTGTGTTTGTTTTGATTTGGGGGCAGGCTTAGTTTATAATTCACCATGTATAACCTGATCGCATCTTCCAAAAGGAAATGCAATGTAAAAGACTCGGAAAAGTGCCTCTCAGCTGTTCACGATATGCAGAAATAGAAGTGTCTTCAATAATACAATGAAAACAGTCATTTTATTTTGTAAACAATAATGGCGTATAGTCAATTAAGGAAATGACGTCTAAGAAAATAAATATGCAAATTAGTTTACCTGATAAAGTCGATCACATGGACATGCTCACTAAATTATGAGACTCAATCTATTCTATTACCTAAATGTGTTTCGGTTTTTACGTCACTTCCGGTGCACTAAACGGTCAACATTTAAAAATAGAGATTCAATGAATTGCTTACCGACCCATTAAAACAGAGAATGGATTTTTTGCCGACCCATTAAAACAGAGAATGGATTTTTTGCCGACCCATTAAAACAGAGAATGGATTTTTGCCGACCCATTAAAACAGAAAATGTATTTTTGACTATGTTTTTTTTTTCAATCGACACAGATGCAATACTCGTAAATAATAATTACAATTGATATGAATGCTATAAAAATAGTTGTAATCGCTGACATTATAGGCCGAAACATAGTCCCTAATATCAGATACTCTTAAAAGGACTTTAGATGTACTTGTAGTTAGATGTTCTTGTATATTGATTTGGTAAAATGAAGGCAAGTTGGTTTACTTGTTTAGATAAAGGGAATAAGCTAGTCCTCACTCACAAGACAAATTCATTCACTATTCGTCTCTCTATTTCTTTCTCAGAAAATAAAGACGCAGAAACTTGTTCTTTTATGATGTAACAAACTTATATTTTTTATAAAAATACAGCACATAATACTATGACATGACTTTTACATTTTTTTCTAGTTATCATACTTGTATCAGTTTATTTTGGAGCTCATTCTGTCTAATAGCTGAGTTGTCATACAATAACAAATACATAAGTGACAACTCCACTACGATCGACATCTCCTGCTACATAGTTTTTTTTTGGTACTACTCCAGATTAAGCGCCTAATTTCCGTGACTGCTCGGCGGCAACGATCGGGCAGGTCGCGGAAACTCCCGAGAGCTGCCGAGACGAAAACGAGACTGAAGCAGAGCTGACCAATCAGGTTGCTGCCAATCATCTGCGCTCAGCACAACAAAACAAGCTGTAGGAAGACCTTTCGAACCGGCCGCAAACGTATCCGTAAACCCTGACCCTCGACGAGAAAATATATAAAATTCTACCCCCCCCCCCCCCAAAAAAAAAAATATACCAAAAGAACTTGCCTAAATATCCTAGAAAAAATTACATACTTCTTTGTTTTATGTAAGAAAAAAAAAAGACGAAAAAAAAAGTTGCCTAAATATCGTAAAAGAAGTAGCATTTACTTCTTTGCTTTATGTAAAAAAAAAACCCAAAAAATGGAAATGGTTCATTTGGCCCACGAAAAATGTTTTTTTAAAGTTTATTTATAGTTTTTCAGCTATGGTTTGTTCATTTTTTTTTTTCAAATATATGTATTTTTTCTTTTGTATTCTTCGTCTTATATTGTCGTCTGCCACTCTTCCATTTTCCGACTTTCAGTTTTGCTTCAGCTTCGTTTTCGTCTCAGCAGCTCTCAGGCGCTTCCGCGACCTGCCCGATCGTTGCCGCCGAGCAGTCACGGAAATTAGGCGCTTCATCTGGAGTCGTACCTTTTTTTTAACGGATATACGGACTGCGAACCACATACAAACTCAAATGCACACACTTGTTGAATCTACAGCAAAAGTTACGAAATTATTTCTTGGTCTATTTTACACCACCTCATGACTTTTTAAAATTAAAATTGCTTAAGAAGTGTATGCATATTGCTAGAAATACACCAGAGGAGTTTAGTGCCTTTAAGTGCCCTTATTCGCGAAGGAGTGCCACCGGGATTATAACAATTACTTTGTTTCCAGTCCAATATCCCCTTTTATGTAAAACTGTATTTCCCAAATTACGAACATATTTAGTCGAGATGCAAGTTAAGTAAAGTCGGAAAAATAAACAAATGCACCAATGTCGTTCATAACAATAACGCCTTGTCTGGTAATCCAGCACATATACTACACTTCAATCTCTGATTGATAACAATACTGGATATTCTTAAGATGTTTCTATTAAATCGGTGTGTTTTTTCGCAGGCGAACGTTTCTAGCTTCCCATTAACCACAACTTCCTATTTGCATATGTCACTTTCTTAGACACGTTAACTTAATTTCTAAATTAAAATGCAATTTACGCTTTAAGCGTAACAGTCCGACGAAACCACAGTGCGTTTAATGAATACACGAGCACATGTCTAAAATACGATGCGTTACGTCTATTCAATGTGTGTTGAGCTATGAAAATTATATTTCACACTAGAACGTGACGAGCCTTCAGAGAGACCAATGTCCACACGTTTAAAACCAAGCATAGAATTAACAATATAACAGAGACACAGCAGCGATCGTATGTAGAAACAAGCAGAATTATGGGAGAGATTCTTTATTATTTTATGGTAAATATTTCCGGCTACAAATAAATTTTCCAAACACAAATCCGATCATATGAAGCATGAAAAAAACACGAGTAATTTATCTAAACACCTATTATTTGTCGAAGTATTTCTTTCGCAAAAGGAAACGAAAAAAAACAACCTATTTCTCCAGACTCCGGTCGTTCATTCTATCTAATATTAAAACTGTATGATATCAAGATCGAATCTCGTGTATTATGCCACGAGATGTTAATGTTTCTAAAAAAGGCGAGAAGAAATATTATCTTCCTTGCTAGTCTAACTCCTATAGATTTATTCGTTTTTTTTTTTCATTCTTTTATTCGATTTGTCTTTTTGTTGTTGTTGTTGTTGTTATTATTATTATTATTATTATTATTATTATTATTATTATTATTATTATTATTATTATTATTATTATTATTATTATTATTATCTCTGAAGGCGTAAAAAATGCATTTTTATGAAAGAAAACTAATTATGTTTTTCGCTTAGCTCGAGAAGAATAACAAAGCGAGTATTTATGCCAATCGTGGTTCGTTTTGATAGAGCGAGATATTTTCAACAAGTTCATAAACAGGGGAAAAAATAAGACGATATTCCTTTGTAGAAAAGTAATAACCGTATTGTTCGACACCCTCACGTGCTGTAATGAGATATAGGTTGACAAGATACGAGGAAGCGCATGCATTCATTATATACACATACACGTATAAACACAGATGTACATACGTATACACACACATATATATGTATGCATATGTATGTATGTGGGTATGTATGTATGCAAGTGTGTGTGTGTTTAGTAACAGAATATTTATCAAGATGTATAGATTTTTATATGGCTTCAATTTTAACTGATGATATTTTAAGTTTATGCAATGTCTTCGCTCACTTTTCTGTCTATTTATCTAATCATATCTTTCACTTTCTCTCCGGCTCTCTCTCCCTTTCTCTTTATATTTATATATATATATATATATATATATATATATATATATATATATATATATATATATATATATTGAAATGAAATAAGCCGAAGTCATATAAAGTATTAATAATTTATAAATGTGTATCTAACACGAACAGATACTGCATTGTGTTTATACTGATTACATATGTTATATATATATATATATATATATTTATATATATATATATATATATATATGTGTGTGTGTGTGTGTGGGTGTGTGTTGTGACGTTGTCACACAGTAAATAATAAATAAAGGAAGTCAAGTCGAGGGTTGGTTTAACAAGTGTATTAACAAAGTAAGAAACTGGCTAGCTCTTGGTTAGACAGTTACAAGACTGTGCTTTGTCTTCTCTGTGTCTCTGGTGACTCGCACTATTTATAGTGACAACCGGTGTAGTTTCCCCTGTGTAAGAACGGCCGGTGTAACAATATATATATTAGTACTTCATGTATCCACCTAAAATATTATAAGGAGATATAATTTTTTATGTGTCAGTTTTCAGTATTTACTTCAACAGTGCTCGATGTGTAAGTAGAGCTAGGTAGTAAGCAATGAAAATATATATGGAAATCAAGCTACACAGAGGCTCCCGTGTTTCATCCCCGGGGGGAATCGTCAGGCTAAATGCCTCTGCATATATTTAACTAATCATATCTTTCACTATGTATTTCTCTCTCTCTCTCTTTCTCTCTTGCTCTCTCCTCCTGTCTCTTTATATATACATATATATATATATATATATATATATATATATATATATATATATATATATATATATATAATGAAATGAAATAAGCCGAAGTCATATAAAGTATTAATAATTTATAAATGTGTATCTTAACACGAACAGATACTGCTTTGTGTTTATACTGATTACATATGTTATATATATATATATTTTTATATATATATATATATATATATATATATATATATATATATATATATATATATATATGTAATTAAAACATACATCATTACGTTGGTAGCAGCTTGGTTGATTTCATTAGTCATTTTACTTATTTATTTTAACAGTGATTAGAAGTTATGATTCCTTTTAATTTTTATTAATATTTTAACCGGGTTTGATTTCGTTTTTCATTTTTTAGTACTTTCATGTTTCTTGATATATAGATATGATGTGCTTGCGATAATAAGAGACTCTAATAAGGTCAACAGTAAAAACTTCAAAAAATTATATAGAGAGAAATGGAATATAATTGACTTAAAAATCGAAGTATTAGCGAGCATAAAAATTACACTTTTAAAAATATTACTTTCAACTTAGATAGAAATATATATTGTTTAAAACTTTCGATTTACCTTATATTTTTAATGTATTTTTTACAGCGTTTCTTTTTTCATCGTTTAGTTTAGTCTGATAATACGACGCCTGTCTAAAAACTATCCGCCCATAGGCCAGAAAAAAATATTTCAAATACGTGACGGGGTTGGGACTCTAACCCCCTTTAAAGTAGGCCCCTTATGCTTGCACACACTTAGCACACCGATCCATCCACTGCCGGAAACACCTCTGGAAGTCTTATTTTGGAATGGTGTTTATATCCGCCGTCGCGTTCCGCATTATCTCTTCTCTAGTGTAAAAACGGGAACTTTTAAATTTTCGAAACATGCAGAAGTCGCAAGGAGCCATATCTGGAGAGTAGGGAGGTTGGCGAATGACTGGAATTTTATATTTGGCTAAGACATGGGATGAATGTTCGGAGGCAGTTTCTAGTTTTTCGCTGTCCACATGTCTGGTATTTTGCGCCGAACTGTGTCACGAAGACGCCGGAAAACATCTTGATAGTACCCCTTTGTCACCGTTTGTCCTTCCGATGAGTATTCATGATGCACAATTTCACGGATACTAAAGAAGACAGTCAGCATCACCTTGATTTTGTTTCGCACCTGTTGCGCTTTTGGGGGCCTTGGAGACTCGGGATGCTTCCATTGCGACGACTGTCTTTTTTTGTTTCTGGGTCGTACCCGTACACCCATGACTCATCTCCAGTTATCACGGTGTTCAAAAACCCATGATCAGCGTTAGCGGTTTCCAGAAGGTCCTGCACCACGTAAAAACGGAAATGCTTTTGTTCCTTCAACAACAACTTGGGCAGAAATATCGCAGCCACTCTGTGCATCACGCAAAATTGCATGTGCATGTGCATGTGCATGTGCGGAATCGTTAGTCACTCAGACCTCTTGGGCGATCTAGCACACGGTTGAACGACGATATTCAATCACACAATTCTGCACACACTCAACAAAAACTGCACACCGAGCAGTTTAGGGTCTGCCAGAACGCTGGTCACTATCCGCTGATGCGCGGCCATTTTTAAATAGATTGAACCACTCCTTAATTTATGTTACACCCATCGTATCTTCTCCAAACACCTGCTGAATCTTAGGAAGTGGTTTGCCTTGAAAATCACCAAGCTTTTGACAGAATTTGATGCAGTACCTTTGCTCAACACGTTAAGTCATCTTGAGAGAATCGGTAATCCGACAAACACGTTGTGTAGCACCTCACTCAGTGACCGACAGGCAGCGACTAACGCGCAGGAAGGCGGTGATAAAATTCACACATGCGCATGAAGGTGTCTTCATTCACAGTGTAGAGTATTGATTTACTCCTCTCCAGGAGTTAGGCACAAGGCCAGTTTTTATCTTACTCCCACAAGTAAGATGTGACCCAAGGTCGGTTCGGGAAAGTAGGGTTTAAAAATTGCCTGGCCAGCCCTGTCGACATTCCCCGGTAAGGGCGCCTCAGACAGTAAGCAATAAACTTACTCCTCTTCAAAGAGGGGAGGCGAAGCCTGGGAGGGTGGACCTTCTAGAACTGCACAGGACAGACCTATTGACCGGCGTAAATCAAGCCCCGAAGGCCAAGACAATACCAGTCTATTGGGTGTAGTATCCATCGGAACAGATACTACACTTTGGTCGGATTCCTTTTAGACAGGACTCGTGTATGCCTATATAGAGATGACGGGTTTGCTATTATAAAGAAATTCAAGCAACGTAAGGATTATAATCTAAAATTCTATATATATTCTAATAAAAATTAGGCCCAAGAATTGAAGTATTAGCGGGCCTTAAAATAACAAATTTAGTAGATAATATTTTCAACTTAGATTAATATATATACAAGCCGTAATTAAAAGATACTGTTATTTGAATATACGTGCACCCAAAACCCAACAACCATCTATCAATTATAATCCATATTATTCGTCCAATTGAATGTAAGCTGTGCAATAACTTATCTAATGAAAAGCTATTAAAGAATTTAAATGATGCCTAGTAGGTATATAAAAATTAAGATTAAACCTTAAGTATAAGAAACGAGATTTAAAACTAATAATAAAAATAGAGTAATATCACCTAGTTGAAACCGTCATATAACCAAATGCCGAAAGCCAGTCTATGTAATTAATCTTTAAATGTTATTGCTAAACTTCACCCAGAAACTAAAATATTCAATTACAAATGTCTTACAGTTTTTGTGAGAATTTAGAAATGGGCATCAAAGCTCACAATAATTAAATATTAAATGATAGAGAACAAGAATAATAAAATTATGCAGAAAAAGTGACAACAAAAACATAACAATAATAATGATAATAATAATAATAATAATAATAATAATAATAATAATAACAATAATAATAAAATAATTATAATAATAATAATTATAATCAACAAACATAATAAAATTATGCAGAAAAAGTGACAACAACAACAATAATAACAATAATAATAATGATAATAATAATAACAATAATAGTAACCATAATAATAATAATGATAATGATAATAATAATAACAATAATAGTAACCATAATAATACTAATAATAATAATGATAATAATAATAACAATAATAGTAACCATAATAATAATAATAATAATGATAATAATAATAACAATAATAGTAACCATAATAATAATAATAATAATAATAATAATAATAATAATAATAATAATAATAATGATAATAATAATAACAATAATAATAATAATAATAATAATAATAATAATAATAATCAAGAAACTAATGGAAACATGGACACTAGAATACTAATATGGACACTAAAATACAGAGAGACATTTTCCAAGGAGACTCCCTATCACCACTACTGTTTATAATAGCCATGATGTACATCAAGTACATACTCAGAAAAGGTGATGCCGGATACAAGTTTACAGACACAGAAGTAAGAGTAAACCACCTGATGTACATGGATGACATGAAACTATTTGCAAAAAGCAAAAAGGAACTGGAAAAGCTGATAAACACGACCAGAATCTTAAGCCAGGACATTCAAATGGGATTTAGAATGGAAAAGTGTGCACTACTAGAAATAATAGAGGAACACTGGAGACGACAGATGGCATGGAGTTTTCCAACCAAGAGGAGATGACGGTGCTAGTTGAGCACGATAGCTACACATATTTGGGAGTTTTAGAAGCAGACACCATTGAACTTACAGAAATGAAAGAGAAGATTCGAAAAGAATATTTACGATGAACAAGAAAACTCGTAGAAACGTGATTATATAGCAGGAATCTAGTAAAAGGTATAAACACCTGAGAAGTATCGATAATAAGATACTCTGGACCATTCATAGGCTAAACTAAAGAAGAACTCAGACAACTTGACCAGAGCACTCAAACATTAATGACTATGCACAATACTCTACACCCCCAAAATACGGTACGGACAGACTCTACATGAAAAGAAATGAAGGAGGAAGAGGACTGGTAAGTATAGAACATTGTGTGGAAGACTTAACAAAAAGCTGGAGAAATACATAACTCAGAACACGGAAAGGCTAATCACTGCAGCAAGAGACACGGTTCCAACAAGCAACTCGGGACACCAGAACCCAAAACACAAGAAAAGAGAAGTGTGAAGAAAAACAACTACATGGACGCTTCATAAGACTGACAAGAGAAGAAATCAACGAAAATAGCTGGGCATGGCTAAGAAAAGGAAACTTGAATCGAGAAACGGATCTTTACTGATAATGGCACAGAACAATGCGATAAGGACACACTAAATTAAAGCTAAAATAGATAACACCCGGGGAAACAGTAAATGCAGACTTTGTGGACAAACAGACGAAACAGTAAATCATATAATAAGTCAGTGTAGCAAACTCGCCCCCCAAAAATACAAGAACAGACATGACTGTGTAGGAAAGGCAGTACACTGGGAACTGTGCAAACAATTGAATTTCGAATACGCAAACAAATAGTACAAACATGATCTAGAAACAGTACTGGTAAACGAAAAACACAAAATATTCTGGGATATGGAAATACAAACACATAAACTCATACAAGCAAGAAGACCTGCTGTTATTATAATCGACAAGACAAATTTGCAAAAACATAGTTAGTCGTTCCAACAGCCACAGAGTGAAGATCAAAGAGACAGAAAAACGAAGCAAATACACAGAACTAACCAGAGAACTGAAAAGAATATGAAGCATAAAAGAAGTCAGTATAATACAAATAATCATAGGAGCACTAGGAACAATCCCCCAAAACCTGGAAAAAAGACTGGAGAAATTGGAATCAAAGGGCCTATCGAAACCATACGAAAGACGGCAATGGTCATAACAGTTGCAATCTTGAGGAAAATCCTTGCATAGGCTACAAAGAGCAACCAGTCACAAGGAATTTACAATAGGTAGAAAACAAAACCACACGAAGAACACCACAAGACGAACAAACGAACAGAAACTGCAAGAAACATCACTTCGTAATCCCCCCTCCAAATAAATAACAGCGGCATCAGCTAACATTACAACAAAATAAACCAAGTAACAGCAATTACAATCAACACCATAATCTCTCCCTCTTCCTTCCCCTCCCCCCATACCCCCTAAAAAAGGGAACAAAAACAAAAGGGAAGACATAGAAAATATTTTTTTAAACCAAATAAATAAAAGAAAATAAAAATAAATAAATAAAAATAAATAAATAAATAAAAACTTATTAAATTAAAAGAAAAAGTTGCCGAACTAGGCTGACACTAAACAAAATATATGTAGAGGGTCGAGGAGGATAATACCGATGATGGACAGCACAAACCAGACATCCACTGGAAATGTCCAGAGAATGCTGGCACCTTGGGGAGGCTTATTGCCACACAAATCCCAGAGAAGACCAATGGTCCTCACCAGCGACAAATCAATGTTAAGAAACTATTGCGATACCGCAATTTTGTTTGGCGGTGGTTATCGGAAAGAGGTGGAGAATACTGGAAATCTGGGGAGACTTGTTGTCACTCAGACTCCAGGAAATACAACTTGCTGTTGTCGGTGAGCAATCACTGACGATGATCTGTGTGAGAACTCCTAGTGAGTACACATAATAATGTTAACAGCAATAACAACAACAAACGAATAATAGTAATAAAAATGATTTAAAAAATGGTCGAATCACTATCGTTTGGTACCAAAGAAAATGCCTGTGAAAAGACAAGGATACTAGAAAAAGAGAGACAGGGGAGAATCAACCAGGGCCCCACTGCAAAGGTTGGGGATCGTTTTTTGTACTAATGAGTGAAAACTTATGAATGTCCAACATCTACTCGAGGATAAGGGTTCATAAGTTTGTCAGGTGGGTGGGTAGACAAACATCTTAAGGCTTAGAGACGATAGTTGAAACTGGGCAGAATTTGATTATTTACAAAGGCGGCTCAACATGTATTTGTTAACATTGGACTTGAAAACTGGGATCAAACTTGTGTTATTGTATTTCACAGACGGGTCGTTCTTGGAATGAAATCATGAGAATAGAAGTTCCGTTTAGATCAGTGTACACAGAGGAAGAATAGAAAATTATTTACAGTGGCTGAAGTTATATGAGTGTTTGCTTCGATTGTTTAACAAGGGGGATCAGAGATTGGAGCCCAGTCGAGCACGTTGAATGAAAATAACGATGAGGTAGAAACATCTCTTCTGTAAGAAAGAGGTTGTATGGAAGAGAAGAGGACATGTCATCTTAGATTTCGAAGTCGATTTGTTACTTCGTCATGGTGCGAAAGAGTGCGATGAAAAGAATCTCTTCTAGATAAGGCAATAGTACTCCATCTTCAGATGTGTCTGACTCTCATACAGGTAGAAGATTCCGTCAGTAGTGATATTCTTTTTGGGCAGTAAAATGATACTGCCCTTTTTCAAGCTATTTAAGCAACAGATTTGATTCCATTCAAAGTCTGGAGTGAAAGTCAGTCCTAGGAGCTTATCAAAGCAGAGGGGGTTCATCAAGGAGAGAACCGTTCATTGCAACTAAGACAAAATGAGGATTAGAGCGTTGGTGGCGAAAAGAGAGAAGTTCGTGTGTGTTGGGGAAGGTATCCAGCTGTACGCATAGCTTGCAAAGTAGATAGCTGTCTGGCCTGGTGGCAATAGTTACGAATTTAAGTAGTCACTTAATTTCCAACCCACTCTAAGGTGTGATAAGGCAGTGTTTGGGCAAATGGTAAGACTATCATAGTCCTAGTGTTAGACTCATCGTTGAGAAATATACACAGGTCGACTTCTTGTCTTGTGCAAATTTGAATAAAGTTGAAGTAATAAAAAACAGACACTCAATCCGACATAGAACTAAAGGATAAGACTAAATGAGAACAGAACTGAACTAATCGGTCCTAAATACGTAAACTGGCCCTATCTTAAAATCAAATAAATAAGACGCAATATTTTAGATTTTAGGAGGGGGGATCATTTCCTATATAAATTTAACGTAAACGGGTCCCCAACTTTTTGACCATCACAACTTTTTTTTGTAAATGTTCAGACAACACGGACTTCTCTAACGGCATGATAGGTAATTGTAGACAGTAAAAAGAAAAACATTTGGTCTATCAAAAAGGTGACAAAAATGGGTGAACAAACAACAACATGCAACATGGTCAAGAAGTGGGTGATCAGTTTACGTTAAATTTGTATAGGAAACTGATCCTGATGGGAAAGTAATAAAAAACAGTCACTCAATCCGACAGTAGAACCGAAGGAAAAAAAAAAAAAATAAATAAGAACAGAACTGAATTAATCAGTCCTAAATATGTTAAGATTTTCGTGATTGCACCACGTGCTCCAGGTCGAATAAAAAATAAGAAAAATCTTGATCATTAATACTGTTCGAAATGTCACCATGAAAATGTTGTGTCATCTGCATAGGTATCAAAGAATCATCTCAGTATGTGATTTACGTTTTGATGAATATCAGGACAAAATTTGATCCCAAAATGGATCCTTGAAGTACACCAGCGTTAATAGTATGTCTTTCAGATATCTGCACCTTAACGGCTAATTTTATAAACCTATTAGAGATTAAAGACTTGATGGTTTAGAAGACATTCCCAAATATTCCATAGCTAACAAGCTTGTGTAGCGACCATTTCTGCCGAATAGACATGGTGAGCCAGAAGAAATAAGTATTTTAACATTTTTTTTCTTTATAGTAGAAGAGGAAACGATTTACCGAGAATGATGCTGGGTCAATATTCATTCGAATTCCAATGTCTTACTTATAAACTTAATTCCTGTGAAATAACATTATGACAAATATCTCTCTCTCTCTCTCTCCCTATATATATATATATATATATATATATATATATATATATATATATATATATATATATATATATGTGTGTGTGTGTGTATATATATGTATGTATGTAATATGAAAACCAACCATATATAGACACGTATATATATATATACATATATGTAAAAATAAAAATGGAATAAAGAATAAGCAATTCAACAACTAACAAAAATAACTCAAAAACTCATGTTGTAAAGTTCCACCGAGATATTTCGGCCGTAGATACGACCATTTTCGATCAGTTAATAAACTTTATTTCAAAACGGAAAAGTTTTCAAATTTATACAGAGAATTCGGCTTACCTATGGGGAACCCCCTTAGTCCCGTATTAGCGTGTCTGTTTTTAGAATTCCTCGAAATCGGTCCTTTTTCTTACCGTATTCCTAAAAATGCTACCTATTTCAGATATATTGACGATATTTTAATCTTTCTACCTGATAGTCATAAAATAGAAACATTAGCACAAGCACTCAACAAAGTCGAACCTTCCATTAAGTTCACTTTCGAAAGTGAACAAAACAATTCTTTAGCTTTCCTTGACATTCTCACCCTCAAAAACAATAACAGCCTTTCATTTCAAGTCCATCGCAAGCCAACCAACAAAAATGATTACTTACATTATTATTCACATCATAATAACTATATAAAAAATAGCATGATAATCGGTTTTTATCTCAGGGCTCTGCGTATTTGCAGCCCGTAACATCTTTCTCAGGAATATAATAAAATAGAATCCTCTCTCACTACTTTAAAATATCCCAAACACGTCATTCTTTCCGCTAAAAAGAAAGCGTTTCAAATACATCTAAAAAAGATAAAAAATACTAATACATCTCCTAATACAACACAATCCATATTAAGGAATGTTTTCCTTCCCACTAACTCTCGTAACACACATCTCTTTTTTTCGCTTTCACAACATAGTTTTAGAATTATCCAAGCTACCTCACTCACCATCAAAAACATTTTACAAATGCACAAAAACAAAAATAAAGTCCTTTCATCACCCACTACAGCTGGAATTTATACTATTCCCTGCGCCGACTGTGGAAAAATATATTTCGGCGAGACACAACGTCCGTTAAAGAAACGAATATATGAACATAATCGTGCCATAAAAAACGGCGATACCTCAAATGCACTATGCACTCATATGATCTCTTCCGGCCACCACTTCAATACCCATAAGGCAATCCCTATCAAACATATTCATGACACCAAACTTCGACGTCTCACAGAATCCTGTCTGATCCTATGTCATAAGAACACCATTGCCCAAAGACAAGGTTTCTATAATATTGCTTTTCCTTCGGCTAGATCAATTTTATACGAGATGAATCTAAGAATACGACTCTGGCTAACTTTTAACCCTTGTCTCTCTTCTTCCCCCTTCCCCTCCTCCCCTGCCTCCTCCTCTTCCCTTGTTTCGTCCCTCGACGTTAACTGCTCCAATTACTACTAATCCTGTAGACTTTTGACGTTCTCAGCCCGAATTCAATCAGCAGGCGATATCTAAGCACTGATATTTTCTCTCTCTCTCTCTCTTTTTTCTTCTTTAATAGTTTTCGACAACAACATGTCGATTTACCCTTTCTCACGTTTGCTCTCGCTTTCTCTTCTTCGTTTCGTCTTCTTCAACTGACGTTCTAAAGATACTGGTTGATTGGTATCTCTTTCTTCTTCTTCTTCCTCTTCTTCATCTTCTTTTTCTTTCTCTTTTCATAACATTCCTCGCATTCCTTTTTCTCCCCGTTTTGGTGTTCTCTGCACGTGACATTTTTCTTCCAATCGCATTCTCTGTATAAATTTGAAAACTTTTCCGTTTTGAAATAAAGTTTATTAACTGATCGAAAATGGTCGTATCTACGGCCGAAATATCTCAGTGGAACTTTACAACATGAGTTTTTGAGTTATTTTTGTTAGTTGTTGAATTGCTTATTCTTTATTCCATTTTTATTTTTACATATTGTCTGAAACATTGTTTCTTCCTTTTTCCCATATACATATATATATATATATATATATATATATATATATATACATATATATATATATATATGTGTGTGTGTGTGTGTATATATATACATACATATATGTATGTATACATTTATTTACATATAAAAAGTATACATACATATATATACACACATATATATATACATTTATATATATATATGCATACATATATATATATATATATATATATATATATATATATATATATATATATTATCATCATACGTAAACACATGCATTTTTCCAGATGTTACAATGACTGTACTTAGGAATAGTTTTAAGCTGATATACACATATTAAGATTTTATCACATGCTTGATTTAAAGTCAATACTCTATCTGATTTGGGCTGAGAATATTACGAATAGTACTATGGGGTAAACAAATATAAAATTATAAAAGTGAGTCCAGTTATCCTAGATAGGTTAGTCTATTAAAGAAGAGTCAGTAAGATGGATCGAGGCAAGCAGCAATTCAGCTCATCTAGTGATTTTATATATTTGATTTTTATGAGAAAAATGGTTCTTCAAAAATTAAAATCAAAATATCATTTTCAAAGTTGCAGAAAGTGGTATGCGTGTGAAGACGTAAAAAGAATTACAGAGAAGGAGAGCATTCAGAAAGGAAATGGGGAAGATCTCATGAATTTATTAAAGGTGACACGAACAATTTACAGCGGGACGTAAGAAAGAAGAAAAGCTGGCTTCAGTAACTGGCAGTGTGTGAATAATATGGTTATGGTCAGCATTTACCCAATCCTGACTAATTCTTGGGCTTGTCATTCATTTAGTTTTCAGCGAATCTTGATGCGGATTTTTGCACTAGCATTGACTAGTCCCACGCCTTTTTTGAACATAAAGAAATTAAAATGTCGTCCAGTAGAAATAAAGTTATTCACAATATGTGGTCATCAGCGTTGTCGCCCCCATTTTAATTTTCAGGAAAAAAGGCCCCCCCAAAAAGGCCAAAAAAGGTCAAAAAAGGTCAAACTGAAAACTGAAGCCACATTTTTAGATGAAAGAAAGAAAATATGCCAAATTGAAAATTAGTGAAAAAAATGAAGATAATTTGGCTATATTGAAGTTAATTACTCTTCTTGGACTTTTGGCTAAGATCAAAGTGTAGTATCTGTACCGATGGATACTGCACCCCATACTGGTGTTGTCTTGGCCTTCGGGTCGTTATTTACGCCGGTCAATGGGTCTGTTCTGTGCAGTTCTGGGAGTTCCACCTTCCCAGGCTTTGCGTCCCCTCTTTGGGGAGGAGTAAATTTATTGCTTACTGTCTAAGGCGCCTCTACCGGGAAATGCCGACGGGGCTGCCCAGGCAATTTTTAAACCCCACTTTCCCAACCCGATCTTGGGTCACATCTTACTTGTGGGAGTAAGATAAAAACTGGCCTTGTGGCTAACTCCTAGAGAGGAGTAAATCAATACTCTTGGGTATGTTGAAGATGTTACCCCCAGATGTTTGTACATTTTTTTCTATTGGTGTCGTAGTTTTTTTTAACGGTGAACGCAAAGATGTTTCTTGTGAAATTGAAATCGTGTGCTTTTTATAGCTGCTTTTTGTGGAAAATCAAAAGTAATATTTATAAAATTATTGCGCTAAATGAATAATACTTTCAACAATATACACATCATTTTTTTTTTATCGTACTGGAAAACTTTAAAGAATATTTGAACATCTTATATTTAAATAATTGTTGATAAATATGTAGATAGATATCCTCAGCACTCCCTCCTCTAAACAAAAATGAGATTATCCTTTTTTAGGCGACTACGTGTTGGTAAAGAAGAAACAATTATTTCAGAATTTGGAACATAAATTTAACGTAACCCATTTCTATTGGGATAGCGTTTTAAGAGCATACAGCCATATATTTTTTGCAAACTGATATAAATTGAGTTGTTTTTTTTTGGGGGGGGGAGACAAAAAATACATTGATCCTACCACTAACCATCTGTCGATGTGGAAACAGCCCCCCCCCACAAAAAATCACTAAATTCTATCAACAGCCTTAAGTCCAGGTGGCAACCCAAATAATTTAACTAGAACGGTTACATAGTTTCTTAGTCTTTTGGCTAGCAGCAAAATGTAGTATCAATTATTTTGTATAATTTTGTATTTTTTGTGCAAATAAATATTGCAAAGTGTAGTATCTGTTCTGATACTACACTTCATCTTTTCTGTCCTTGGTCAGTGAAGGAGAAATCCTTCTAGACTAAGGCAACTTAAATTGTTCTTACAATCAAGAGTTCCGATTTTTTTAGATCTGGATTTTCCACATATAACAAATGGACTTTGTGTTTACCTCAGTGCAACGTAACATTCGGCAAAGGAAAATCCGGCAACGGAAAATCCGGCAAAGGAAAATTCGTCAATTTTTTCAAAGTAAGACCAGTCGATTTAAAATATATTTTAGAACCATTCTTGCGGGGGATATAGTTGTAAATACGGAAATACTCTCCCTACACCAAAGAACATTTCTTGAATTATCTTTTTGGGACTTGTGTAGTTTACGGTCCGGGTTATTTTTTAGATAAGATTTTCAAGTTAAATTAATTTTGTTTAGTAAGTTGGTAAGTGAAAGTACAGAATCGTAAGAAAGCCTCCCCCCTTTCCACATGTTAAGAATGGCTTTCTAAATAATGTTACTAAACTACAGGATTATCACATTTTCCAATTATTATATTAATAAAAAAGTAGTAACTTAAAAACCTATTACGAGATTTAATCCATCATTAAGCATTTCGATTTCTTCATAAACAAGTCAGCCATTTTAATATTTTGTGGATGGTTGAAATAATAATTCATTACTTCGTGTTCGACATTTGGAATTGGAAGTATTTAAACTGTTGAATAGAACGTCTTTTAAACTTGATTTAAAATTCTTAGCAAATTGTCATGTATTAAAAGCTCACGAAGATAATAATTTAGAAATAAATGTTTGAGGGGATATAGTTGTATGAAAGGGGGTACCGCCTCCCCCCCCCAAAAAATATTGAAGAATATTTAGGGTTCCTTAATATTAGAGCGGCATTGTGCGATATCGTTAAATGTTTAAGTTGTAAAAAGACTTCAAAATGATAATTGGCTTGTCGTTGACGCATGAATGTGTATTCAGCAGCGTAAGAAATTAATTTTTTAAATCTTGAAAATAAAATAAAAATTGGAAAAATTACAAACCGCGCGTGCGTGGTCCCCCTCTGTATGTGACTCGATGTGGCGAGTGTAAAATGCAATAAATTTTAACAATTTGGGGCATTTTTGACCCCCCTTTGACCCTCTGAGGGCGCGAACCAGAATTTTTCTGAGGTCAATGATGCTCGTTTTATATCCAGAACAATTGCCTTTACATTTTGGTCAAGTTTCAGAAAAATTGGATGGATGGATCAAACGTTATAGAAGAAAAGAGTCATTTTTTGCCATTTTGGGGGCTTTTGTACCCCCTGGGGACGCGAACCAGATATTTCCAAGGTTAGCGATACTTATTTTCTATTAGGAACAATTGCCTTCACATTTTGGCCAAGTTTCAGAGAAATTGAATAGATGGATGAAAAGTTATGGGGCAAAAAATGTAATTTTTTGCCATTTCGGGGACTTTTGACCCCCTGGAGGGCTAACCAAATTTTATAAATCGGGGGACCAAAAAAACAGGAACATTCCGAAAAAAATATTATAGTGGTCTAAGTTTTACTAACAATTAATTTGAAATGTATTGTAGGGCAGAAGTATAATAAACAATTAAACACAGAGGATGTTCGG
>OY744524.1:2412172-2432172 GCA_963556195.1 Sepiola atlantica
AATAAAAAACAACATGGCGTCTCTGTGAACGAATCGCTGGTACGATACGCAGAATGGAAAAATACTTGTAATTAAAGTTCTAGTGGATAATTTTTTCTACTTTTTTGCACAGTGAGTAAGCAGATAACACTGAATAAGTATATAATATTGTTTTAATAAAAAATAATTTTTTTAAATTTTTTTAATGGTCCGCTAATCAGCATAAGCGCCAAATTATATGATCATGCGACATTATGATATTGAAAATAAAAAAGATAAAAACAAAATAAAGAAAACTGGATTGTTTATGTTTGAATACTTTTTAAAAATATTCATTAGTGATTGTGTTATTGATTTTGAAGCCCGCCTAATGTTCGAAATATGTGAATTCAAGTAATCCGCCGATCTGTTGTTCCGGTAGCGCTTGAATAGTACCTGTAACCGTTGTATACGTAAGCTATGAAAATTGAAACTTTCAGATGAAACATAGAACGTTAAGTAGCTTATTGTGCCCGTCGAAGTTTTTTTGTGTTTTTTTTAAACATAGTTCACCCCAAACAAGGCAGTACGCCACTGTAGACGTAAGGGGCTACTGAGAAAAAGGGTTAGAGTTTTTGGGGTTTTTTTAGGGGGGGGTGAACCTAAATAAGGAGCTGTGCAGCGAGATGTCTGTTTACATTAGTTTAAAATGTCTGCATGTCAGTACCGCCAGGAAAACAGGGAGCAGGGAGAGAGTTCCAGAGTCCAGCAGCACGAGGAAAGAGGCTTTTGGAGTAGAAAGCTCTACGGCATCTGGGGACCTCCACAGTGAACGGATGGGATTTGGCACCAGAGCAGCAAGACAAAGTGAGTGGTAGTAGTAGTACATGTGGGCCTAAGAGTTCCCTTTCCCTCCCCGACTTTATCCACGGGATGACTATTTTAGAAGATATCGAGTCGGATAAAATTATTGAATTTGGACGAAACAAACGCAGATTTTCCGAAAACATGCACCAGCAATTAGCCTCATTCAATACCGGAGCAGATTCGTATATGCAGCTTTTTGAAAGAGATCTATACTCATCAATTAAAATGTTTTACTTAATATATAAGATTATTATAATATGTAAAAACACATCTTTTAAGCATTTCAAATTAAGGTATAGCATCAGTAACAATCTGCTGCCGATCCCACCTATGCAGACGTACACATACATGTACATACTTTCTATATATTATTATTTCATTTAGTAACATAAAATATTATAAGAAAATACAATATTTATATACAGTAGGGTGCTTGGTGGAGTCAATAATGAGGGATGAAAAATGAATGTTTATGAAAATGAGTGGGGAAGAAGTGGAAAGATGGGGGTGATCAAGGATACATTCCAACTTATTTTTCTCCCTTCAGTCTTGACCGCAGTATCCTTGCTCACTCCCATCTTTCTACTTCTTCCCCACTCATTTTCATAAACATTCATTTTTCATCCCTCATTATTGACTCCACCAAGCACGGACGCTCACCCTACTGTTTTCTCCAGTAGTGGCTACTATTTTCTTCCTTTTTCCCAATATGTCAACCCTATATGTGATTGTACTTGCATGCCATTTTTCTTTATATTATCATCCTGATGAAGTCTTATAAATAAAGACGAAACGTTGATGTACACATAAAAAACATCCATTTTTTGGTTTTCCTTTTTCATTTTCCCATATATATATATATATATATATATATATATATATATATATATATATATATATATATATATATATATATATATATATGTACAGGGTGCCCCAAAAGTAGGTTTACAGTTATTAAACTATTTTTATATGGTTGAAGTTACTTGCTAATTACAAGCAATATAAAATACTCCTCAGAGTATAGATCTAACCTACATAAACAGCTATTTCCTTTCTGATTGTAATTTATTTAATTTCTGTAAAGCCAACTTTTTACTTGATGATATTTTTTATTTCAGGGTTAATGGCGAACAATTTTAATATTTGGATAAGATTATTCGGTCAGATGAGGCTTGCTTTAAACTATCTGGTCATGTGAACAGGCATAACTGTGTGTACTGGGCCGATGAAAATCCCCATTTGACCATAGAGACTGAACTGAACCAGCCTGGCATTAGAGTTTGGGGTGCATTATCAAGCGAATGTGTTATTGGGCCCGTTTATTTTATGGAACTGTAAATGGCGAGAACTACCTGGACATGCTTCGTGAAGTAGAAGTACCACAACTCAAAACTCAACCTGCCTTTGATTAACTTTTCTTTCAGCAGGATGGAGCACCACCACATTATGCGTCTAAAGTAAGAGACTACCGTAACCAAGTTTTTCCACAGCGTTGGTTCGGAAGAAGAGGCAGCATCGATTGGCCACCACGTTCACGTGACCTGACACCAATGGATTTATTTTGGGGGGGTGTTGTTAAGAAAAAGGTTTATGAGAAGTAACCAAAAACAATAAATGATTTAAAAGATTACATTCATGTCGCATTCACAGAAATTGATGAAGATCGGAATTTGTGTCGCACTGTGTGTCAGAGTGTCCTGGAGAGATTTAAAGAAGGTTGCAATGTTGAAGGAGGACATTTTGAGCATCTGAAAGATTAAATTGTTTGCTTTTATGTTAACAGGTATAATGAATTTCCCGCTGTTCTGGTGTAGAATTTCAAATAAATATTTAACCTATTTAAAGTTTTTCGAATAACCTAGTTAAAAAACTTCAAATATTAAATGATAACTGTAAACCTACTTTTCGGCCACCCTGTATATATATATATATATATATATATATATATATATATTACCTAAAAAGTACACCGGTGCTACCAATTACGACTGTCTTAAGATATTGGCTTCCTGACTTAAAATGCACCAAACATTGATGTTATTGTTTTTTTTTTTGCAAAACTCAATCATGTTCTGCAAATCTAAAAACAAAAATAACATTTTCCTCTACAAAACAACTTAAGGAAACACCATGAACAAATATTTCAAGATATAAAGAACTTTAAGCATAAAAACGTTTACAAAAATGACCGGTTTCCGCATTAAATAACTCGAAAAGGGTTGATATGCCGTAGAACGAAATAACGAAACAACCCAACCTAAAAAAAGTACGCATACATACACTAAAATAAATAGAAAGATATATAGCTTGATATGAACATTAAAAAAATAGATCTAAAAAAAACTGAGGTATATAGATAGACGAATTTGAACAGAATTATAAAAAAAAATATAGAGAGAAATGAACAGAATCAGAAACATAGATGGATGGATAGGTAGTAGATGCCAAGCGAATGGCATGTGCTCCCATGTGTGCACGCACGTGGTTACACTGTATTTACGCGTATAATCTTTCAGCGCCATATTTAGTTTAATTAGTCACGTGATACCTCTATATATCTGATAACTGGCGCAGATTTGATAAGGGAAAACGCAGTGAAATTTTAATCGCCTGCTTTCTCTGTGTTGTTTGTGTAATTCAGTATTCCTATAAAATAATCAGAAAAATGGAAGGCGAAAAACAAGGCTCTTTTCGTCTCCCATCGCAACAGTCGGACTTGAGAGTAACTGAATTCGGCCTTACTATATATATATATATATATATATATATATATATATATATATATATATTATCATAGACTCAAACAGGATGTCATAAAGATTGAGCTAGCTGCTAGCACAAAATAAAACGTACTGACACTTCGTTTACTGACTGGAATATGAGAAAGGAAGTGAACCCAACATTACTAAGAAGAACCAAGTGATCTCGATTCCTTAATGTGCATCGACATTACAGCCAGTTTCATATGTTTAAATCTGAAAATATGGGACCTCCACGTGCGTTAACGAAAACGGACCTTCCTAAGAAGTATCTATACAAGCGATGAAAACATTATTTCAAACATGACTCTTACAATTTACTTTATTCGGACTACTGTTCTTAACTTGGTTGTGATTCTCATAACATATCGGTCGATGTATCGTCGCTTACTCATGTTGTTTTTATACGTCTGCGTATGTCAGAAGATCTGGTATATAACGCATGTTATTTATCTACATCCCACAGCAGAAAGATGTGACACAAGGTCGGGAAAGTGTGATTTGAAAAGCCAGCACCCGAGAATTTGAGCACTCTGGCCTACAAAAAAATGCCTGGGCAGCCCCGTCGGCATTCCCCGGTAGGGGCGCGTCAGGCGATTAGCAATAAACTAACCCCTTCTCAAAGGGTGAGAAGGCAAAGCCTGGGAGGGTGGACCTCCTAGAACTGCACAGGGGAAACCCATATAGCGGCGTAAATCAAGTCCCGAAGGCCAAGACGATACCGGTCTATGGGATGCAGTATCCATCGGAACAGATACTACACTTTGAAATATTTATTTGCAGAAAATGCATATTTATATTCAAAACAAATTAGGCACAAGGCTATCAAAAGTGTGGGGTAGGGTGTATCCATCGGAACAGATACTAACGCAGTGTATGAATATACGTAATTGTATGGCAAGAAGAGCATCTGAACACCTACTACTTAAGAAATATCCGCCGCATTTTATCTGCTTCCTTTCCAGGAGGTTGGACTCAAGCTATAAACAGAGCCACACTTTGTTTCTTCTCATAGCTTTTTGTGTTTAACTTCTCGCCCGCATACGTCGCACAGAAATAATATCCCCCTTTTTTTCCTTTTTTTGGTTCATAACGGGGCAAAGACTTTTCACTGTTATTAATTAGTTTTTAACTATCTATATTTTACCATATAGTTTATGTGATCAATTCATGTCTACTATTGTGTTCAGAGAAAGTTATAGAGATAAATTTAGAGAGAAAAGTAAGAGAAAAAGAAGGAAATAAAAGAGAGAGTAAGTTGGAGAGAGAGAGGTAGAAAACCTTCAAAAACAGACGTTGCACACATGTTTTTCACTCGTCTATTTTGGCTACTATTGCAACGCCGGGTAACCCTAGTATTACAATATACGAACCAAAAGTTATAAAGGGGAAATAATTCACGAGGTAAAACCAATAATGATGATGACAGCGTTTAATTAGTACAATATTATCATAGTATTTAATGGGAGGTGACGCTGATTAAGTGGATATCAACACGGACTGAAGACCAGGGTTTTCCAAGTTCGAATCCAGTCGGTTCCACACTACCACTTTCACTTAGCAACCTTCTCGTGTTCCCTCCCGTAAGTACCCGATGTCTTTCCAGAAAGATTTCTAACTAGATAAACATCGGGTAAACTAATGCCAACACCAGAATACGCTAGAAGAAGACAGTATTTAATGCGAGTATAAGTAAATACACAGTAAATATAAACGTGTGCTGTATAGACATGAGGTCGATAAATCCGAGAAAAGCAGTCTGGTAGATTAAAGTATTGGTACGAAATATTGTAGATAAAATTCAATCCATGGTGAAGCCAATTAAGAAAGAATAAATACATTTATAGGGTGACGCCCACAAAAAAATCAAACATCGAATCGTTAATAAAATTTACAATGCTTTCTGCAATCCAACCATATTAAGTACATATAAAATGCCGGACTTGTCCACCAAGGTTCAGCCATGAATGTCCAACAATCTTTGTTTTTCTTTTCATAGTCAACGATATGCGGATACATTTTTCTGATTGTCTCATCTGTAATATATGTGATTCTGAATAGGCTTTAAACTCACCAGACCTAAATACACCGATTGTTGTTGTGAAGTTATTTAAAATAATAATGTCTATCATAACAATCACCAAACTATTTCTGGACTGAAGAGAGTCATTACAGCTCAAATCAGTCGTATTCTTGTGGTTTTACAATGCAAAGCTTAACATTTACACCATATCATTGAACGGCGCTAAAAAGACTGTTGGGTATTAATTACTGTATGTTGATGTACGAGTCAGGTGTCGCTTGACGTTTATTGGCACCTAATATGGTTTGATTAAAAAATGATTGTGAATTTTATAAACTTTTATAAATATATTTCGTATCATACATGATTCAGTGTATGATACGAAATATATAAATAGGTTGGAACGAGGAACGAAAGCAATTTAACGAACTCAATTAAATAAAGGTTTCTGATCGATCAAGAAGATTACAAACCAAGATATAAAAACAAACTTGTAAAAACCTGGCCAGTAGAACGGCGGAAATGTTAAAAAAAACTGTGAAAAACAATTGTCGAAATAAAATCGATGGGTGTACATAACCACGAGGCGACGTCTGGAAATGTCAGAAATATTTGTAGTCATTTACTCAAGTTACGATTCAATTCTATCAAATGTTTAATTGTAATACAGCATTTTAAAAAAGTTATTAGCTCTTTGTTAGGTTTAAAATCAGCAATTGGTCAAAAACAGAGGTCGGCTCTGTCCCGTGTGCTGGTCACTGCACCCAGTTTCACTTTTGCGGGCGACGAAATGTGACTAATTTTTTATGTAGTCAGTGTTAGAGTTAGGGTTAGGGTTAAAGACTACATGCGTTCGAGACTTATTTTTTATGTAGTCAGGGTTAGAGTTAAGGTTAGGGTTAGAGACTACATGCGTTCGAGACTTATTTTTTATGTAGTCAGGGTTAGAGTTAAGGTTAGGGTTAGGGTTAGGGTTAGAGACTACATGCGTCCGAGACTTATTTTTTATGTAGTCAGGGTTAGGGTTAGGGTTAGGGGTAGAGACTACATGCGTTCAAGACTTATTTTTTATGTAGTCAAGGTTAGAGTAAGGGTTAGGGTTAGGGTTAGGGTTAGAGACTACATGCGTTCGAGACTTATTTTTTATGTAGTCAGTGTAAGAGTTAGGGTTAGGGTTAGAGACTACATGCGTTCAAGACTTATTTTTTATGTAGTCAGGGTTAGGGTTAGGGTTAGAGTTAGGGTTAGAGACTACATGCGTTCGAGACTTATTTTTTATGTAGTCAGAGTTAGGGTTAGGGTTAGGGTTAGAGACTACATGCGTTCGAGACTTATTTTTTATGTAGTCAGAGTTTGGGTTAGGGTTAGGGTAAGGGTTAGAGACTACATGCGTCCGAGACTTATTTTTTATGTAGTCAGGGTTAGGGTTAGGGTTAGGGGTAGAGACTACATGCGTTCAAGACTTATTTTTTATGTAGTCAAGGTTAGAGTAAGGGTTAGGGTTAGGGTTAGGGTTAGAGACTACATGCGTTCGAGACTTATTTTTTATGTAGTCAGTGTAAGGGTTAGGGTTAGGGTTAGAGACTACATGCGTTCAAGACTTATTTTTTATGTAGTCAGGGTTAGGGTTAGGGTTAGAGTTAGGGTTAGAGACTACATGCGTTCGAGACTTATTTTTTATGTAGTCAGAGTTAGGGTTAGGGTTAGGGTTAGAGACTACATGCGTTCGAGACTTATTTTTTATGTAGTCAGAGTTTGGGTTAGGGTTAGGGTTAGGGTTAGAGACTACATGCGTTCAAGACTTATTTTTTATGTAGTCAGGGTTATGGTTAGGGTTAGGGTTAGGGTTAGAGACTACATGCGTTCGAGACTTATTTTTTATGTAGTCAGAGTTAGGGTTAGGGTTAGGGTTAGAGACTACATGCGTTCAAGACTTATTTTTTATGTACTCAGGGTTGGGTTAGGGTTAGGGTTAGGGTTAGAGACTACATGCGTTCGAGACTTATTTTTAATGTAGTCAGAGTTAGGGTTAGGGTTAGGGTGAGAGACTACATGCGTTCAAGACTTATTTTTTACGTAGTCAGGGTTAGGGTTAGGGTTAGGGTTAGAGACTACATGCGTTCGAGACTTATTTTTGATGTAGTCAGAGTTAGGGTTAGGGTTAGGGTTAGAGACTACATGCGTTCGAGACTTATTTTTTATGTAGTCAGGGTTAGGGTTAGGGTTAGGGTTAGGGTTAGAGACTACATGCGTTCGAGACTTATTTTTTATGTAGTCAGAGTTAGGGTTAGGGTTAGGGTTAGAGACTACATGCGTTCGATACTTATTTTTTATGTAGTCAGTATTAGGGTTAGGGTTAGGGTTAGAGACTACATGCGTTCGAGACTTATTTTTTATGTAGTCAGGGTTAGGGTTAGGGTTAGGGTTAGAGGCGACACGCGTTCGAGACTTAATTCTTATATATTCAGCTGATTGCAACATGACCGTTTCCAAGTTCAATGTAAACAAATACTTGTGGAGCCGTCTACTGAAATAATACAAATCTGACCGTTATCAATCCTCACAGTGTTCTCTCACCATCCACCTGACGGACTTATTAACCCTTATCCTCGAGTTGCTTCTTCGTAAAAGGCGACTTGTTAGTACATAAAAAAAGTCTCGAACGCATGTAGTCAAGGCATGTTATCATGCCAATCGTTTTGCATCCACACACTGTTTTAAAAAAGCCACACATCTTTGGTGTTGTAACTAAGTCGGGGAATTGTGTAATTGATCAAAAATTCGGCAACCCAGAAACTAGAAAAGCCTGTCGTTAGCAATAACTAATATATATTAGACCAGTATTGCGTTACAACAATAAAACATTTTCTCTTGTTTGAGTGATGGAAATACAAATTGATGAATCTGACTAGTAATAATTCTGTATTGTGGAGTTTACTTTGGGCTTTTCTTCTTTTTGTTGATTCTAGGTGACTTTCATTTAATATATTGTCTTCAATCGGTTCTAATATGTTTTCTTCCTCCCCTCCTTTCTCTCTATCTCTCTCTGACTGCAATTTGAAGACGAGAAATTTGGACGTTCAGAGTTATAAACACAATCTTTACTTGAAATCGTAATTTGTACGTAAAAAATAATGAAAAGGATACTTGTCTGTATTTCTTTCTCAAGAGAGTGTTGACCTCAGTTCTTTAAATGCATTGTTTCCCAACTTTTTTCTTACCTTAGTTAACCCCTAACAAGACAGGTGTAAGGGGCTACTGATAATTAAGGTCAACGTTTTGGGAATCATCCTAAATTGGGAGCTGTGCAGCGAGATGCCTGTTCACATTAGTTTTAATGTCTGCATGTCGGTACAGTCAGGAAAACAGGGAGCAGGGAAGGAGTTCTGAAGACAGGCAGCTCGAAGAAAGAAGCTATTGGGGTAGAATGCTCTCCGGCATCTGGGGGGCTCCACAGTTAATCGATGGGATTTAACTGACAGTCCGATTGGTCGAGTGTATTTATGTCATGCGCACACCAGAGCAGCATGTTCATCATATCGCATTCCATTGAAGTACCTTTAAAACAAGCACAAGGATGCAACATTGTGGCAATGGGAGCGGGCTAGAGATTGGTGGATTATTGATGGACTTATTAAAAGAGATACTTTTGGGGGGATCTTGTCTAAGAGGGAGGGACTTGTTGATGGTGCAACAGCCCAGATCTGACAACAATACTCCATGCATGAGCGGATAGTGGCTTTGTAGATATATGGGATACTGTACAGTGTGAGAACTCTTCTAGCATGGCAGAAGGAACCCACTTTCTTAGCAGCAGCTTTGGCAATTTCTTCTAAGTATTTGTTACAATTCATGTTACCTGTGAATGTTAGGCCGATAGGTTTGAACGGACTCACGTAGGGTGTTCTTAGCGATGGCAATCGGTAGTTTAAGAGGTTTCTTGTAGTTGTTTAAGGAAAGAAGTTTTGTCTTGGCATTATTAAATGTTAACATCAATTTACGACCTCATTTCATTACAGACTAGGGGTCACTTTCTAAGTATTTAGCCATTGCCTCGGATATGTGCGCTTCTATTTTCCAGCTACCAGGGAAGCAAGATTCAGCAAGGCATTTGTTGTAGACTTTGGAGAACATATTGACCAGTTCAACAGAGCATTTATTTATTACTATTACTGGTACAAGATCAGGCCAAAATGCTTCTTTTTTTTAACATAGTTCACCCCAAACAAGGCAGGCTGCCACTATAGACGTGAGGGGCTACTGAAAAGAAAGAAAAGGGGAGAAGGTTGGGGGGGTCAACCTAAACTGGGATCTGCGCAACGAGATGTCTGTTTACATTAATTTTAAATTTCTGAATGTCAGTAATGTCGGGGAAACAGGGGACAGGGAAGGAGTTCCATATGAAAGAAGCTATTTAAGTAGAAAGCTCTCCGGCATCTTGGGACCGCCACAGTGAATGAATGGGATTTAGTTAATTGTCGAGTTGGTCTAGTGAATTTACGTCGAGGGGGCACCAGAATAGCCAATTAACTTATGATGTCTCGGGCATGATATGAGGTGATTACCAGGTCATCAAATGTGGCCTCAGTTTACGATCGGGAAATTTCAGCGGGAGTGGTTTGTGGAGTCAAAAGTCGAGTTTTAAGCGAAACGGTAGGCACATAGTTCAGCTTTATCAGTTGTTGTGCAAACGACAACATTGTGTGTGGATAGCAATTGTTGATTTCTTATTGTTCACCACACTATTGAAGATTTTCCAGAAATACGAGTACATAGTTTCTGGTCATTTTTGTATACTTTTTCTTTACTTAACCTACTACAGTCTTACAATTGTTTTGACGATATAAATGTATGTCTCGATTAAATTTAGTAACCAACTATTACAGCATTAGTAAAATACATCATCGTGTCACAGAACGCTGCATTAAGATTTTCCCACAAACATAAAATGTTTTCAAAGTCGGTGTCTTTTAAAAACTTATACATAACAAACGCTGAAATTCTACATGCCGGAAAAACCATTTGCAAAATGTATTGTCTAGAAATTACAAAATAAGATATGATTATTTTCAAAGAAGATTAAAACTGATGTAACAGAAATGTAATCAATTTGATAATAAGAATGAGTTTAGGCTTTTTCAATTTGCATCATTATTTAGCCATTTTGTATCAAAAATGGTTTGTTCAAAAATATAATGCACAGACAAAATGACAGGAATTCGTATAAAATGTCCGATTTTGTGGAGGCTTAATAACGTTATCAACAGATTTATGCATGATTCTTTGAATTGTATTTAAATGTACTTTAAGATGTTGGTTTACCGTGCGTGATTTGTTTTAAGTACTTTTACGAAGAATACGATGCATATGGATAAGATGGCTTCTAGGCATCGATTCGACTTTCGTCTAATGAAGATGATTTCTAATCGTCTAACAGTAATTTTATTTTTAATCTTATGAACGCTAACCCTAACCCTAACCCTAACCAGCTGAGCAAAAGTTTAAATTGAAATAAAACAAAGTTATGGAAAATTTCGGGAAATGAATCTGTTTTTACACGAGTGAACTTAAAATCAAAAGAAAATGTCATTGGACCAGTAAATGTTAGAGAAAAAGTAGAGAAATCGAGTAAAGGATGACTTCATTTGTTTTTGTCGCTGACGACACACGAAAGATTCAAATGAGTTTTGCTCAAGGGTCCGAACGAGGCAGACGCAGAAAACTATGCCCTGAAACTTTGAACTAAGTTCGGATGAGACCGAACTCGAAAAGCTCCACCTGTTCGCCCAGTACCTCGTATTTGATGACGTAGTAAGTTAAGAGTCACCTAACAGATAGAGCAAGTGTATAAGGTAGACGGTAGTTAAGATATAACGGACCTATCTTCTACGTGTCTATTTTATTCAGAGAAAATTAACACCCTGAAATCTCTCAAAAAATCTGTCTTCAGACTCACCTTCTATCGGTTTGAAAGGCTTGCTCACTAGACACACCAATGAGACAGCGATGATCACGGCATGGGAGAGAAGACAGAATATCGACGGCAGCAACACAGCTATGAAGGGGAACACGAAGAAAAAAGGTAAACACTGTTTACATTTTAAATGAACATTTGTAAAAGAAAAAAAGAAAGAAAAGACAGAGGCAGATACGCGTTAAAAGATATTAACAATGATTGACTACCCACACAACATTATGAAGAACACACACATCATAAAGTACGCTCCCAAACACGCACGAATTAAATCCCACTTCCACACCCACTTGCATTATGAAGAGCACATACACACGCACACGCTATGGTGAAATACGCGAAAAGCGTAGATGTGAGAAGAACTTAAAACAGTGATAAGAACTTTTAGTTACGATTAAACATTTTCAAAATATTACAAAACTCTTAGTGAGATACTACTACTACTACTACTACTACTACTAATAATAATAATAATAATAATAATAATAATAATAATAATAATAATAATAATAATAATAATAATAATGAAGAATAATATAATATAGCTATGAGGAATAATATGATATAATATAATATAATATTAAAAAAAGATACCGTCTTAAGCCGACACCAAACAAAATATTTGTAGAGGGTCAAGAAGGATGAGGAGACCGAGGAGGTACAACACAAACCAGATCTCCACTCGAAGAGTGCGAAGAATGTTGGGACCTTGGGGAGGCTTATTGCTAGCCAAATCCCAAAAAAGACCAATGGTCTTTACCAGCGAAAAATCAATGGTAAGCGGCTGTTGCGATACCGCGAGCTTATTTGCGGTGGTTATCAAAAAGAGGTGAAGCATACTGGAAATCTGGGGAGGCTTGTTGTCACTCAGACTCCAGGAAATAGACTGGTTGTTGTCAGTGAGCAATCACTGACGATGATTTGTGTGAGAACTCCTAGTGAATACAAATAATAATAATAATAATAATAATAATAATAATAATAATAATAATAATAATAATATCTTGGGGAGGTTTGTTGCCACCCAAATCCCAGAAAAGACCAATTGTCCTTACCAGCGAGAAATCAATGGTAAGAGACTGTTGCGATACCGCATCGTTATCGAAAAGAGGTGAAGAACACTGGAAGTCTGGTGAGACTTGTTGTCACTCAGACTCCAGGAAATACCACTGGTTGTTGTCGGTGAGCAATCACTGACTATGATCTGTGTGAGAACTCCTAGTGAGTACAAATAATAATAACAACAACAACATAAAATTGGTACATGAGTTTTCTAAACTGTTTTGTTTGGAGAAATATTTATACCCGTCTTAAAACGGGTATTCGTTTAGTATATTATGAGAACCAGTATTTTAATTTGTTTCGAGAGTCTAACGCCGGAGAAGTAAAATACCATAATTCGACCTTGTACGTGCGACCTAGTCTGGTACAAGAATATCCCACCGATTCTTCTGAACGCTTCTGCTGCATTTAATAAACAAAATGAATGATTAGATCCGTCCACGCTCTAAATGAGGACAGTTTGTAATATCGTTTCCATCGCTCAAAGCACAGACTAACACATTTTATTCAGATTAGTCCGAACATATACGTAAGCATTGTTTTTTTCGAGTTTTTCAGTTCTAAGTGATAGTCATCTGAAGGTTAAAGGTTCAATCCTCAGTGCGGGCGATACGAAGAATTGCGAATTATGGCTGACGGAACAAGGGCATGCTATCCCCGTGGATTAAATAAAGGGGTCCGTTCGAAATTCCGTCCAGATTCCCGAGTTCGACAGAAATATTCCCGAGTTCGAAGAGATACACCTCAAGAAGGCCGAAGATTACAACAGCCGAAACGTTGTGATGATAACACTCAAAATGAGAAATGTTGTCCAAATAACAAAAATTATACAAATATACGTAAGCATTTTCATTGCTCTGTCACGCTCAAGTTTAAAATGTTTTGTGTGCGTGTCTATGACGCTGAAATCTGAAATAGCGTTTTTGCTTGTCTGTGACGCTCAATTTAGAAATAGCATAATTAGTTTTGTCTTTGGCGCTCAAGATATAAATGACATTTTTGGTTTTTCTATGCCTCTGTAGTTTTACATTGAATTTTTGTTTGTCTGTGACGCTCAAATTTCAAATGGCTTTTTGTTTGTATTTGCTTACTTTTTAAAGAACTTTTTTATTTGTATGTGACTCTTAATTTTGAATTGGCTTTTTTGTTTGTCTGTGACGCTTAATTTTAAATAGTATTTTTTTATTTGTATGTGACTCTTAATTTTGAATTGGATTTTTTGTTTGTCTGTGACGCTTAATTTTAAATGGTATTTTTGATTTTCTGTGACACTCAATTTTGAAAGGGCTGTTTTGCTTGTCTGTGACGCTCAATTTTGAAATAGCATTTTTGTTTGTCGCTGACGCTCAACATACAAACGGCATTGTTGTTTGTCTGTGACGCTCAATTTTGAAATGGCATTTTTGCTTGTCTGTGACGCTCAATTTTGAAATAGTATTCCCATCGCTTGAAACGCAAATTGAATGGACGCATCTAGAGAGTATTTGTATCCGATTTGATAAGACATAGAAATAGATATTAATTTATATTTCCTTCAGGGAATAACCGCCATCTTTCCCGGGTCGGTGTAGCTTTGAGTAAAGTCATAAACTTGAACAGTTAAATAAATGGCGATAAAGCAAAAATGAAAAAAAAAAGGTTACGTATCAAAGACGACTCCAGATAAGCCATGGGGGTTGGTGGGTACGAAGTCTTCTAATTTTCACCAAGCCCTAGAAAATGAACTTAAAATATTTATTTTGGCGCGTTTCTTTTACAGCCTGTTAAATATAAACATTGAAATATACAGGTCTCACGATAAGAACAACTTGTATCTTTTTATCAACATAAATATTTAGAATACACATGCAAATATATATTAGGTTCATTACATCTTATTGAGTGCAAGGAGAAAAATGGAAATATTTGAAGAGATCCAATGCAAAACGCGATAAACGCCATTTTCTAAAATTAAAAACCTATTACTACCAAAAGTGTGACATTTCAACATTTTATCATACACGATATTTTTTACACGATGTGATATGATTATTTTTTTTTTTGTTTCTATTTATAAAGCCGTTTTAGTCGAACTCTAGATTTTATATATTCGTCTTTTTATTGTTTCATTTTTTAGATTTCAAGAAATTGGATTTATCGCGTTTTGCACTGGAACTCTTTATTTGTAAATCCTAGAGCCATCTTATCATATTCATTGGTCTGTAATCGTCTAATCGCATTTACATTGATTTTATGTTTCCACATTTTTTTGATGAGGATTTATAATTTGTATTATTTGTAATGTTCGGGCAACTATTCTATCTTGGTTGTAAGTTTCACAACGTTTCGGCCGATGTAACCTCTTCTTCAAGTGCATCCCTTCGAACTTATGAATCTATACGGAATTCTGAACTGAGCACTATTTATTCAACAAGGATTGTTACGTCAGTCATGTCCTAGTGGAAATGTTAATTATTACCTGATTCATAGTTATTATCGGCTATAGAAAGGATTGAACCTTAAACCTTTGTTTACCTTTAACCGTAATACCATGGATCCATGTGGACAATTCTAGTATGTATTTTTGGGAGCTTTAAACCTAATGGTGTTTCAGATGTGTAGTATTACTATTGCTACTACTTATACATATAAGAAAGTAAATATGAAATAAAAAGATTAGTTAAAATCGAAAATTAGTTCATAGAAATAGTGAATAACCAAGGGAACTTGCTCGCAAAAAAACGAACACAAGCACATTATTAAACCTGTTCAAAGATATTTCGGTCAATTCGTTTGACCATAGTCATTTTATAAAATGAGGTTTATTAGAGAGAACTCGACATTTTATACAGTGAAGTTTCGAAGAAACACCGAGGATAAGCGGTAGTAAGACGGCGACGTGATATGAGAAGTTTGAGATGAAAAACAGAGAAAGAGTAAAAGGCGGTTAGTGATGAAGATGTATGAGGGGGGGGGGAGTAGATAGAAGGGTAAGCAGAAAAATAAGGCCGAAAAATAAATGAAAGCACGTTAATAGAGAAATAGAAGTATTAAAAATATACATATACGTATATATATTCATAAGTGTTTAATTGTGTTCTAATGTAGTATAAACAATCATTGTTTCCTATATTATATATTCCATAATTAATAATGGTATGTTCAATAGTTTATGATTTTATCAAGCACATACCTATCATGTATACTCACGTGCGAGAACCGGTTCCTTTTGTAATGTATTACTTAATATAACTCAAAATTTAATTCAGAGACATTCTTATCCCTATTAAATGTTCGTATATATCTCATTTAAAAAGTGTTCTATTTGGCAAGGATGCGGACTTGGGTTGCAATGGTAAAGTTTACTTAAACAAGCTGATTTCTTCATCGATGAATGTTTGATTAATCAACAGGGGCAATTCATGTTTGTTTCTTTTTGATCCATCCGTTTAATCGAGTTTCTTAATAAATTCACAAGTTTTAGTTTGTATAAATCCTCACGTGCCTGAAGAAGACTCATGGTAGTCGAAAACGTTGGCAGTTTTGGCGAGTTCCTGTTCACACTCAAACAGAACAGATCGATATATATATATATATATATATATATATATATATATATATATATATATATATATATATATAACTTCTTTGTAAAATGGTAGGAAAAATCCCAGCAGAGTGTTCGATTAATTAAGAATTAAAGTTAAAAATTAAGAGCATAATATTTATTTATTAGGCACAGAAAAATTAGTACAACATTCGTACCGTCGGTTTCAAACACGGAAGGTCTTACCCATCCGACTTTCTTCAGCTTCAGAAGCTTCAGAAACTTCCGAGACTATATATATATATATATATACATATATATATATATATATATATATATATATATATATATATATATATATATATATATATATATATATTATTCTGGTACAGAAAAAATAGTACAACATTCGTACTGTCGGTTTCAAGCACGGAAGGTCTTACCCATCCGGCTCTCTTCAGCTTCTGAAGTACCAGAATAATATATATATATATATATATATATATATATATATATATATATATATATATATATATATATATATATATATATATATATAGTCTCGGAAGTTTCTCAACCATTAAAACTTTATTAAAATTTAAAAAAAAAAAAAAAACTTATAGTCCCAGTGGAAAATGACTCATGTAAGTCAATTTATGTTTTACAGTTATTATATTAGTTTGTTTCTAACACTTTTTGAAGGGATGAAAAACTGTTTCGGGAATTTAAAAACAATATATATATATATATATATATATATATATATATGTATACTATAATATTTTTTTTAAATATTAAAATGTTTTTCACCAACAGGCGAAGTCGTTTCGGGGTCTCTTACCCTTGTCAGTGTAGGAGTGGCGGTTGCATATATATATATATATATATATATATATATATATATATATATATATATATATATATAAATTTGATTGTTATTCAACGTATGCTCCCAGAGAAGTATTTTATAGATGATTGGTGGTGTATGAAGCATTAAAAACGATGTCGTTGTTTTTTTTTTATTGTTTCTATTTTGATATTTCGACCAGTCCTCTGGTCTTTGTCAAAAAATGACGAAAACTGAGGATTATTGGGCAAACTGTAATCCTAAACTGTGCGGCGTTCGTTTTTTTGTCATGACGCGTTTGTGATTACAGTTTGCCCAATAATCCTCAGTTTTCTTCATTTGTTGACAAAGACCAGAGGACTGGTCGAAATATACAAATAGAAACAATTAAAAAAAAACCAACATCGTTTTTAATGCTTCATACACAACCGATCATCTATAATATATATATATATATATATATATATATATATATATATATATATATATATATAAACATGTACACATACCTTACTTAATATATGAACTCCTAAATGAAAAATAATGAGTAATGCAAGACTTATGAATACAAATCGACAGACAAATAGTTAACCACAACCTTAGATATATAAGGCAGGTGAAGACGGATTTAGAGCATCATATATACTAAAGCACTGTAGGTAACACATCAGCTCAATGGTTACACTTTAGATCAAGCAGAGCTATAAAATTTTAATTTCAAAATAAGCAACATAATATGCCCGTATTACTCATTCGTTCAAACCGTTGTTAGTGATGAATCCGTTGAACTAATATAAATAGGTATGTCATAATTTTGTTTATTTCGATACATATATATATATATATATATATATATATATATATATATATATATATATATATATATAAATTTAAGTTCGTAATCCGAGGCAAGAGCAATGCGATATAAGTACCTGAAGGTGGAACAGATGAACAAAAATAAATGAGAAGAGAAAATATGAATGGAATCGCAAATCAATTTATTAATATTTCACCGTTTAAATACCAAAACAGTAAATAGAAAAAAAAGGCTTTACTGTCAAGCAATTTAAAAGTTCCGAAATAAACTTTAATTTTCGAGAGTGGAACCTCTCATTATCAAAAGAAACAGATAAAAAAATATGACCGAATGGTCGAAAAGGCGAGATGGACACAATATATATATATATATATATATATATATATATATATATATATATATATATATATATATATATATATATATATATATATATATATATATATATATATATATATATATATATATATATATATATATATAAAGAAATGGTAGTTTGTGTGATGCATTGCTAGTAAACAAGTAAATATGAAGGTGAGAATTCCGAGGTAGGAGCAATGCAATGTTGAAAACCGGAAGGTGGAATAAGAAAGAACAAAAGTAAATGACAAGAGACGGTAAATTACAGATTAATTCATTTATATTTCAAAATGTTAATATAAAGACAGTAAATTGTAAAATTGGTGGGCCTACTGTTAAATATTTGAAGGTCCAGAATGGTAGATACTTCAATCATTTCGAGAGTAACAACCTCTCATTTTCAAAAAAGAAAACAAAAGTGGGATTGGCTGGGTCAGTTGAGGAGAGCCAAGTGGACGCTGCTATTCAAAGTTGTTGCTCATGAAATGTTTTCGGAGAGTTGAATTGTTCCTGAGGATTCGTGTAATGTCGTATGGATTACATATTCTATGATTTTTCGGGCAAGACTTTATAGCAAATAAAAACTGCGCTGTTCATAAAAGACGTAGTTTTGTTTAACGAGGCGTAATGGTTTTTTAGCTTGATAAGCGAAAGTGCTTTTCCGTCGTGGACTTTTAAACATGGACTTGTAATTTCATTTATTTTTGGCACACGTATTTTTCTTTACTCACTTATAGCTTGATACATTACAATCCAGACGAACTGGTGTTATTACATTTCTTCTTAAATTAACGAACAGATATGTAAAACGGATTGATACAATGTGTTATGTCGAATCAAATGTCTCTCAGAAATAGTTCTTATTAATTACGATGCCATAATGGAAACAAGTCACTGTATTCTATTAATTGAATACAAGGTGCAGTACTTGTAATGAATGGGTATCTAGAAGATGTCAGTATTTACAGAGTCAGTCTCTAGTATTGACGTTTCATCCCTAGTCAGTGTTGGAAATTGCTGAAGCAGTTTACGATTTGATAACCAACTTCTTTTCTTTTCATTTTTTCTGAAGGAAGTTTTTTCAACATTTTAACCCTAACGCTAACACTAACCCTATCCTTACCCTACGCATTGTCACGGCTTTAAAATCGAAAAGTGCTTCACTCATTTCCGGGAATGATTTGGGAATTTCCGTCAATACTTTGGAATGACTCCGTAAGTACTGAACTGCTTTGGTTATATATTCTTTACAAATACCCAAGTTGCTGATTTTGGATTCAAATATTTTCCATTGAACTTATGTGTAAATGAATTCAAGAGATCCGTTGGGATTCGAACCCGGTATAGTAAATGTTATAAGTAAGATTGGAATCTATTATACTATTCACGCACTTTTTTAAAAATGGGAGACAATATCACTGTTAATGAAAATCAAGGTTTCGAATATTTTCAAAATTTAAGATACGGGTTTTTAATTCTTCGGTCACCTTTTGTAAAAGAACCATTTTGAGTGACAGCAATCCTAGAACAGCGACAGGCAAACCATAATGCGGCGTCAGAGCGATAAAAATTAAAAATATTTCTGATGAGCCACACTCTACAAAAAATTAGGAATTTAAATATTTTTGAGGTCTATTAATTTATTCGTGGCCATATTGGCAAGTCGCTAAAACACCCTTAAAGAAAGTCATAATCTTATTTCAATAAATAAAAGAAAAGAAAAACAAAAAATGCTCAAGACTAATAAAACGCGCCATTATAAAGAAAGAAAACATTTTAAATATCGTTTAAAAGCAAAATGCAT
>OY744524.1:2437172-2502172 GCA_963556195.1 Sepiola atlantica
AGACTTCAACAGGCATTAACAAAAAAAAAACAAAAAGAAACAGAAATTCTACAATTGTGTTTGACCGCCTTTAAAACAGTAGCAAAAATGTCTGCGTTTCAGTAAGTTCATGTAAAATTATATTATTCCTATCTTCCTATCATTGTGTGCGTGTGTGAGTGATCTTACCTTGTCATATATTGTGTGTATTTTCTTTTTCTTCTTCTTTTTTTTGTGCGTGTGAGAGTTTTTCCGAATTCGTTATCTGTATTAGTAACACATGTGTAATATATTTCTTTCAACCCGTTTGCGTGTGCGTGCGTATTTTTCTTTTCCTTTAATCAGAAGTTTCTTCTTTTTATATGAGTCTGTGTTCTCTTCTTATCTCAATGGTCTCTTTTCCTTTTTTTTTCTTTTACTGTTTCGCCAGCAGATTTAGTTTTATTTCTTTTCGATATCTTTTCTACTTTGGTTTTGGCTTGTGTGTGTATGTAAGTTTTACCGAAAGAAATATATGTATGCGCTTATGTGCGGGTGTTGTCACAATTTTAATGTGTAAACATATATTCTGTATATGCATGTATACTGAAGCCTGCAGTTTTCTAATGTGTAAATATTGTGGAGAATTGGGTGAATTGTATCATGCTAGTCAATTTGAAAAAAAAATACTTGACAAGCTCAATATGTCTTCACCCTCCATCCCTAGAGAAGAGCATCGTCGCAGCTCCTGATAATTTATTTCATTAATTTTCTTAAATTTGTCATTTGTTTCATGTTAGAAGAAGAAAGAAGTCCCCCGAAATACGCCTGCTTCTTTCGCAGACCCAAAGCTGAAGAGATTCTTATACATTAATATTGTCGTCACGTGCTGCTAATTGACGCTACTATCGAAAAAGAGGCGTAGTCTGTTTTCTAAACCACATTTTCTTTCTTTATTTTATACAGGTTTACTTACTGATACTAGTATTTGATTAACAAATTCTTAAATGTCCTATTTCAGATGTTTGTATTTTTGTTTTTCAATTAAATGTCTTTGGAGAGAAAATTACAGTTTGAGAATTAAGAATTAACGAACTAAAACTTTAGTGCAGTCTTTCAGTAACGATCTTGTGCACCAACATTTTGAAAATACCGCTCTGTACAGTTTATTAGAATCACCACGTTTTTATCATACAAAAACGGCTGGATTTTTCATTGACTTACTATAGTTTCCCCTCAAAGATTTCACTTCTTTTTGTAGACTTTAATATCCATTCTTATCTTATCTGTAATATTTTTTTTTAGAATTTCCATTGACTGCGTATATAGATTTATTTCCAATCTATCTCTTTTCCTCTTTTTCATTCCCCCCCCCCCGCCAACTTGCCTTTTCGATATCATCTGTATAACAGACCATATTCTCTCGTTACCTCTAACATTCTCTCTGCCCGTCAATCTGTTGCGGGCCTCGGCGATTATCTTTTCAATCAATCACGCCTTGCCGAGCTGATCTTATCCACAACTTCGACTAGTGTACGTGTGTATGTATGTGTGTGCCACCTGTGTAGCGAGTTCGCACGAAATAACCTCGGCTTTCGGATTAAAAAATGAAAACAGGTCAACGGGTGCGCAGTAAAAAACGAAAAAAGCCATAAACTTAACATGACATAAACATTTGTGAAAAAAATGATAAGAAGCGCAAATGTCTGCTTATTTTATAAAGAAACTCTTTTTTTGTTGTTGTCAATCTGAATAAATTAGTTTAAACGAATATTCTCAACTTCATTGAGTTCTATCGTAATTGTATTATTAAGGGGTAAAAAGGGGGACTGGAAAACAAAGCTGTGATTGATCAAACAAGTTATGGTGATATGTTAGAGAAAATGATTTTAAAATAGTTAAAGCAGTTAGCGGCAAAATAAAACTATGTCAGATCTAGTAAAATAGGCTCTGTTCCGTCCTGCCACCTGTAAGACAATAAACGATATTAATTGCACCTGTAAGACAATAAACGATATTAATTGCACCTTTAGAAGAGAAAAAACGATATTAATTGCACCTGTAAGACAATAAACGATATTAATTGCACCTGTAAGACAATAAACGATATTAATTGCACCTGTAGAACACAATAAACGATATTAATTGCACCTGTAGAAGGCAATAAACGATATTAATTGCACCTTTAGAAGACAATAAACGATATTAATTGCACCTGTGGAAGACAATAAACGATATTAATTGCACCTGTAGAACACAATAAACGATATTAATTGCACCTGTAGAAGACAATAAACGATATTAATTGCACCTTTAGAACACAATAAACGATATTAATTACACCTGTAGAAGACAATAAACGATATTAATTGCACCTGTAGAAGACAATAAACGATATTAATTGCACCTGTAGAAGAAAAAAAAACGATATTAATTGCACCTGTAGAAGACACCAAACGATATTAATTACACCTGTAGAAGAGAAAAAACGATATTAATTGCACCTGTAGAAGACAATAAACGATATTAATTGCACCTGTAGAAGAGTAAAAACAGTATTAATTGCACATGTAGAAGAGAAAAAACGATATTAATTGCACCTGTAGACACAATAAACGATATTAATTACACCTGTAGAAGACAATAAACGATATTAATTACACCTGTAGAAGACAATAAACGATAATAAACGATATTAATTGCATCTGTAGAAGACAATAAACGATATTAATTACACCTGTAGAAGACAATAAACGATATTAATTACACCTGTAGAAGACAATAAACGATATTAATTGCACCTGTAGAAGACAATCAACGATATTAATTGCACCTGTAGAAGAGAAAAAACGATATTAATTGCACCTGTAGAAGACAGTAAACGACATTAATTACACCTGTAGAAGACAATAAACGATATTAATTGCACCTGTAGAAGACAATAAACGATATTAATTGCACCTGTAGAAGACAATAAACGATATTAATTGCACCTGTAGAAGAGAATACACGATATTAATTGTACCTGTAGAAAAGAATAAACGATATTAATTACAATAGGACTTATACTTGAGTATTTGGCTCAAACAATAAATGAGTTAGTACCGGGCATCACTAGACGTCTGCACGCTACTGAGTGGAGTGTACATCCAAATTTACTAATACAACCAATACATTTAAAAATGAGTATCTATCTTTGTAAGGGGCAAAGATAAACACAAGTCCGGTTAAATGTAGGAATCGAGTTCCCTCACAAAGACTCATTCTAGACTGAGTACAAACATAGCCTTGCTAATCCCGTCAGCGTTCCCATATGCCAAGCAGTACAGTCTCCGAAACAGAATGGTATTGCTTAGGAGGATGGAACCTTGAGACTTTATCCATGGTATGCAACAAAGAAAAACTCTTATTACGCGATTTATCACGTGGTTTAACAAGCGAATGCTAAAAGCTACTAGGATCATCAGAGAAGCAAAAATGCAATATTTTCGAAGTTCTGCGCTTTGGTTTTGTAAAATGAAAGTTTGTTCGACGAAATATACTATTGTAGACACAATTCTGTTTACTATTATTGAGCTATTTTATTCTAATAATGCAAATGTATAAGTATGTAAATATAATAATTTCTCTTACTTTTTAGGCGAGCATAATAACGTATGGTTAAAATGATCGATAGCTTTTCACTGCTGATCACTTCGGATTCTAATCTCAGTAGAAAATTAATTTGCTCATGAGCCAATCAATCTCTTGAAATCACTATATTAGTTAGCTTCCAATAATTTACGCTCGTATTAATATGTTAGGATCATCAATAGTTTACAGTGAAAAACTGATTTAAAACAAAATTAGAGTATTTCTTCTCATAGCTCCAAAGCCCACTTGTTGCAGAGACTCCGAGAGACTTTCATACCATGTTTTTACCGCATGTTATGAACCCGTTCATCTCCTACCACATTAGTGGCGTTCTGTATTGCTTTATGATAAATACATTGTTATATTTTAACCCTGTCACTATTTGTGGTTTATTTCTTTGTGACCCCTAGCACGGGTCTACAACATTTATTTAACCTATTTAGTTATTAAAAATATTCTTCTTACCTGTGCTGGTCGTTTTTGCTCAAGAAAACTGTATTTGAAGCTAGAAAGACATATATAGTGTGCAGTAAATGTATACTTTGTTTCATATATTATATAGTGCTTGCAAATAAAAATTGTATATGCATAGAATTTAATACAAGCTCAATAGATTACTCAACGAATCACATTTTCCAAGTGTATATATATATATATATATATATATATATATATATATATATATATATATATATATATATATATATATATATGAAGAAGAATGGAAAGGAATTAGAGAAAGCAAAAGCCAAATCAAAATTCAATTCAAAAATTCAAAGCAAGGTATATTCCGCAAATAGGCAATTTATTCAAGTTAAATTTTCCTTAAGCCAGGCTTTTCAAAGATCAAAATCTTATCATCATTTGCTTTCTCTAATTCATTTCCATTCTTTTTCATTTCTACCTGCTCTATCCTGGATATTGAGCTGTATACTCTTCACAATAGGGTTTTACCTTTCCTAAAAGTTCGCTTTTAGTACACCTAATTATGTATATATATATATATATATATATATATATATATATATATATATATGTATGTATGTCGCTGGGGCATCACATTAGTGAAGGGTAAATTATTCGCAACTATTATTAAGGCAAAAATGCTATTTCGTATAAATAATTGAATTAGTTCAAAAGTATCGCAAAAAAAAAAATACACAAATTAATCACATCTAAAAAACGCGGTACATTTCAGCACAGACGAGAATGAACTCAGTGGCAGAGATTTAGGCTTCAGACTCTAGTCTGGGGTCCTGGTTTCGAAACTAGATAGATTCAGCCACGATAATTAGTTGTAAACCGACGAAACACGTGTCCGTAGATAATCAAATGTATATATATATATATATATATATATATATATATATATATATATATATATATATATATATATGTCGCTTCTTATATGGGGGCATCCCATTAGTGAATGGGAAATTATCCCCAACTAGCATTAAGGTAAAAATAGCATGTCGTATAAATAATTAAATTTGTTTAAAAGTATTGTAAACATAATAAACAAATAAATGTCATCTATAAAAACGCGGTACATACTAGCACAAGCGGGAATAAGCTCAGCGGTTTAGCTTCAGGCTTCAGACTCTGGGGTCCTGGTTTCGAATCACGCGAAAACAATTGTTGAATATAAAAGTCAATTCATGTCTTAATATCATTTGGTAGATCCTTTTTAATAGTCCGAATAGGGATCTTCGTTTTGAAGAGGAATTGGCTGATGAATTTGGCATAGTTCATGAGTGTAAATGTCCTTTGGGAGACTGTGTCTCCCACAACCAAGAAAAAACATATACATAGGTTTGACTACCACGACTTTGTCGAGGAGATTGACGATGCATCTGTCTGCTACTAGCGCCAAAACCCAACACTTAATTAGCGAATATTCCTGCCCCAGATCGAAATTCAGAAAACCTTTAGTAGAAAATGCTAAAATCTTAGAATATAGTACTAACAAAAAACCACTCCATATATTAGAAGCCCTATATATAAAAAAAAAAAAAAACTTAATTAATAGTTTTAACTTTAATATCAGTAATAACATACTAAAATATCTACAGTTTTAACTATAGTTTCGTACTTATTACATAATTCCCGCCAACACCTTCTATAATACTAACACATGGTCTGTACCGGATTAACCTCATTCCCCGGAAGATGGACCCGGATGGGTCTGAAAGTACTTGGGACACAAATCTAAACTATGGCAAATTCATCAGCAATTCTACTCCGAATCTAAGATCTTGAATCGGACTATTGAAAGGATCTATCAAAGAATATCTAGACATGAGTTGTCTCTTATATTCAACAATACTTGCCTGCAAGACAAGATGCTGCCTATATATATACACATATATATATATAAGTATATATATATATTGTGTGTATTTAGGCAGCATATTTTCATTTAGGCAAACATTATTAAAAAAACACGATGCGACTTTTTTTTTTTTTTTCAATTTTCCGAATTGTCCATCTGATGTGTCGGTCAAATTGATATAAATATGATCCATGGCTTTCTTGTTCCATTCTTTTTTCTTTTTTGCAAGTACTTTCGATTTGAATCGTCAAATCATCTTCAGGCGGTATTAGTTTTAGTGTCTTTACTGTTATAATTCAAAAATGAGCACAACAATAAAGACACTAAAACTAATACCGCCTGAAGATGATTTGACGATTCAAATCGAAAGTACTTGCAAAAAAGAAAAAAGAATAGAACAAGAAAGCCATGGATCATATTTATATCAATTTGACCGACACATCAGATGGACAATTCGGAAAATTGAAAAAATAAAAAAAAGTCGCATTAAACAAACCACTCCGTGTTATTTAATAATGTTTGCCTAAATATATATATATATATATATATATATATATATATATATATATATATATATATATATATATATATATAGGCAGCAAATAATATAGCTTTTATATGTAAAAAATATTACATACAACGATTATTGTCAGAAGTAGGAATTACAGGTATAGAATCAGATACTTATAAAGTAAGTAATTGTGAAAAAGAAAGTATTATTCTAAATAACACCATTATTTGTGAAAAATTAGGACTAAAATTAGATGAGAAAAATAATAAACTTCCATGTATGTATTGGATACCGAAAATGCATAAAAAACCAGTTGGGGCCCGTTTTATTGTTGCCTCCAAAATGTGTATTACTAAACCCTTGAGTAAGGCTATATCAAATGTGTTTAAATTAATAATTAATCAGATAAATAATTTTCATAATAAAAGAAAGTTCTATAGTAATATAAACCTATTTTGGGTAGTAAATAATTCATATCCAATAAAAGAAAAACTAGATCATATAAATTCCCGTAAAAAGGCTAAGTCAATTTCTACATATGATTTTAGTACCTTATATACTAAAATACCACATAATGAACTAATTAAAGAATTAGGTAACATTATAGATTTAGCTTTTGCCGGAGGTAAAGGTAAATACATAGAATATTCAAAATCTAAAGCCTTTTGGTGTAAGACTAAAAACAGTAAAACTAGTACTTCAAAAAATGGCCTTAAAATACTTATAAGTCACCTGATTAAAGAAAGTTATTTTAAAATAGGAAATAATACACTAATACAAACAATAGGTATTCCTATGGGTTTGGACCCTGCCCCCTTTTGGGCAAATCTCTATTTATATAGATATGAATACATATATATGTCAGCATTAATAAAAAATGATATATCTAGAACGTATAGTTACCACGGCTGCAGGAGGTTTATTGATGACCTGGTCTATATAAATGATAGAGAGGAGTTTGAAAATACTAAACATTTAATATATCCTAGGGAATTAAAATTAAATTGTGAACATACAGGAATACATGCTACCTTTCTAGATTTAGATATAAAAATTGAGGATGGTAGATTTATTTATAAAATGTTTGATAAAAGAAATTCTTTTCCCTTTCATATCGTTCGTATGCCGCATAAAAGTAGTACCTGTCCTATGTATATATTTTATGGGAGTATAATGTCCGAATTTCTAAGAATAGCCCGCGTTACTTTAAGGTTAATGGATTTTATACCTCCAGTCACTTCATTAGTAATAAGAATGCTTAAACAAGGTGGAGATAAAAATAAAATATTTAGACAGTTAAATAAGGCAATAACACGCTATCCTGACGCTTTTAAATTATATGAAATAAATCAAAAGAAATTGATAAAAGAAATCCAAAACTCTACTATAAAAATGTATAACATATGTAAATAGTCCATGATAAAATAAATAAATAAATGTATATATATATATATATATGTATATATGAAATATTTTTATAAATATATATTTTTAATTTTAAAACATTTGTAGACAAAGAAAATAACCAAGGGAAAAAAGGGGGGTTATTATAATGGAATCATCTAACTCTATAAAATAGATGTTCTGTAAAATAGTAAATACCCACTTTGAAAGGAACAACACAGGTAAGGAAACTGTATTTTAATACTTTAGAAAAACAAATCTGGAGGCAAAACTAAATTAAATATTTGTAAACTTTTTAAATTAAAAAATAATTATTAAATAGGGAGGTGGTGTCTGATCAACACTGCTGGGATGCCATGATAAAGAAATACTGTTTTGTTTTTAAAATCCCGAAACAGTTTTCATGGTAAACAACTGACGATCCCTTATATATAAAAAAACATATATAAAAATATATTTATATTAGAGTATATTCTTGGAAGTAAACTAAAATAGTGATTGCAGTAGATTGATTGACTTACTAGACTAAAATCTTTCTTCAAAAAAAAAAAAAAAAAAAAAAAGATTTTTTTTTTTTTTTTTCCCCAGTTTTGAAGGTTAAAAGAACTTCCGAGACTATATATATATATATATAAGTTATTTTATGGAATAGCTGATAAGCAATTACGTATATATATGCTGATATATATATATATATATATATATATATATATATATATATATATATATATATATATTTTGATTTTATTCCATTAGTTGCGACAAAACAAGTTTTGTTTCATTGGCGCGAATAGCGACCAACTCATCGGGTTTTGAATTCCATCGCTAGCCCGATAAGTTGGTCGCTATTCGCGCCAATGAAACAAAACTTGTTTTGTCGCAACTAATGGAATAAAATCAAAAAATATATATTTTGCTCTGAATTTTCATTGAGCACTCTCATAAACCCGGTTTCAACTTCCTTCGGATTCATACCCCCTGGATATTTGTAACAAGTTAATTATATATATATATATATATATATATATATATATATATATATATATATATATATATATATATAACTATATGATATAAATAATTATTTATGTAAAATAAGCTGTATTCAATTCATAACGTTTCCGTATAATGTATACCTAAAACAACTATGTAATAACGTAAAACAAACGTTCTGAAGTCGGAAGAAGACATTTAATATAACAGACATACTGCCCAATTAAAAACGCCGTTCTTCATACACAAACTTAAAGAGACACGCGCGTCCCTTTCTTCATAATACACTCTCGCATATTTCTACACAATCACTGACACGCCGATTCTTTCATATCACAAATGACGAATTCAGACGCAAACCACAATTATTTATTGTTATAAGACGCGAGAGAACCCGTCATATATATGAGTGCACCAACATAACCAGTTTGCATGGGCGTATGTACATTATTTTGTGGTCAGTTATCTATATGCGGAATGCCTCTGTCCTATGCGTCTACACGATAATATTCTCTACGAAATGAAAATAGAAAAATAAGCACTACCAAAATACACAAAAAATTAATCTGACAACTTGGCCAAATTATTCGAAAGGATTAACGCTCACATATCACTGGATAAGCGGCCTGGCTTTATACTTACTGATACGAAAGACGGTAACCGAATCGCCGGTGATTTGTCAAAATGCCCCGTTTCCCCCTAATCAGTTTGTTTTATTTTTATTTTTATTTTTTTATCATTTACTAACGGAACAAAGAATAAATATCTACTTAGTTCAAACACTGTCCGTCTACATTTTGACTGGCTAGATAACATTTATCAGCCTGAAAAGAAAATATGGCCAGTATTTCCGAAGCAGATTGGAATTCTAGGCGAATGGATGGTCCATCTTTTGGATCAGACGATTAAAGCCGGCGAGAGAAATCTGTGTTTTTCCTAACACCGAGTCTTTTTTAGAGATTATATTTGTTGACGAAGAAACGTGTTTGACCATATGTGTATATAGCTATGCTTTTTTAGCAAAGAATCTTGTCAGAATCTATGAAAAAGACATATTGTAGAGTGAGAACGTTCATCTACAAGAACAATAGCCATGCGATTCAGTTCTATCATCACGGCGTTTTTCGACGACAATGTTGTCGAACATCCACACACACACAACAACAACACACACGGATATATGTGTCTGTGTGTATAATGTAAAAGAAAAACTTCGAATGAAAATCACGTTAAAAATTGTTTACAATCGATTTGAAATAAGCAAGGACGTACCTTGAAGTTTTACGAAGTATGAAGATCTGAGCTAGCTAGCTATATATATATATATATATATATATATATATATATATATATATATATGTTTTTATTTACACAGACATGTACAAAATCTGCGACACTGGCATGTCGATGTTATCGATCAACAGTTACTATAAACTGAGATCTCATCAGGCAGAGTTAGAATCCGATCATAACCTCAGATCATATTTTGAGAGAACCTCTCCAAATATGATCTGAGGTTAAGATCGGATTCTAACTCTGCCTGATGAGATCTCAGTTTATAGTAACTGTTGATCGATAACATCGACATGCCAGTGTCGCAGATTTTGTACATGCTTGTGTAAATAACAAAATTATCATATATAAAGCTCTATTTTGATATTGAGCACTTTTTATAAACCCGGTTAAAATTCTCTGGATTACAACACTGGGGATATTTTTACCTGGATTATTACCATTATATATATATATATATATATATATATATATATATATATATATATATATATATATATATATACGTTTACATCCACATCATAAAATTCAGTAAATCTTGACTCTGTTTATATACAAATTCCCCATAATTTATTTCTACAAACATTATTTGGCTACACATTTGCAGACATATTCCGGTATAGGCTAGAATATTAAGACCACTTTGGGCCCAAAACCTTTCAGAAAAACGGCTGGATCGATCAAATGAGATGCCCGATTCTTATTTATCCAGTATAATTCGACTTTAGAGTTTATTATGAAAAGCAATGGAGAGTTTATTTATGGTACTCCGATTAATAACATTTCACATAGGCTTCTGGTCCAGGCGATTATATATATCATTTGAATCGTATTATTTCGGAAAACTATCGATCATCATGCGATCATCTTTGTGTTATGCAATCCTTTAATATAGGATTTAAAAGTGCTTTTAAATAGAATGTCTATGACAGGTTTGTATGAACGATTGTTGCTACATCTGGCTGGTGCTTAAACCAGTAGCATCAACCCTCTTAGACTGGGACAAGAAAAGAGTCTCTAATCTAATAGGTTCCACACTGTCTACCACGCTCCAGCCCCTATCCTATCGTTGCAATGTTGCATCCCTGTATTTGTTTTTTTAAAGTACTTCAGTGGAATGTGCTCCGACGAACTTGATGCGATTGTGACTCCTCGACATTAATACCTACGAATAACGCGACAGTGAGCCAAATCCTACCCTTTTAGTGAAGGCGACCCTCGGATACCGAAAAGCTTTCTACTCTAATAGCTTCTGTCGTTTCTGGCCTTTTGGCTAAGATCAAAGTGTAGTATCTGTTCCGATGGATACTGCACACCATAGACTGGTATTGTCTTGGCCTTCAGGGCTTGATTTACGCCAGTCTATGGGTCTGTCCTGTGCAGTTCTAGGATGTCCACCCTCCGAGACTTCGCCTCCCCTCTTTGGGGAGGAGTAAGTTTATTGCTTACTGCCTGAGGCGCCTCTACCGGGGAATGTCGACGGGGCTGCGCAGGCAATTTTTAAACCCCACTTTCCCGACCCGACCTTGGGTCACATTCTTACTTGTGGGAATAAGATAAAAACTGGCCTTGTGTCTAACTCCTGGAGAGGAGTAAATCAATACTCTAATAGCTTCTGTCCTCGAACAGCCTACCTTTGGAATCCTCTCCCATCTCATTTGTAATAAGGCGTGACTATGTAAGACGCACGCTTTCGCTCTATCCCCACGGCCATCAGAAATGATCACGTGATACAGGAGAAATTAAGTTCTATTTATAGCTAAATACAGCGCGCAGTAAACATCTTACAATCTAGAGAGTTCGACGAACATTATCGGTATAGATAAGTGACAGTCTGTTTTTAATATCTCAGAAGAGTGCTCAACTTTAATGTTTAAACTGCTTTCGCTCTATCTCCACGACCATCAGAAATTATTACGTGATACGGGAGAAAATAAGTTCTATTCATGCCTAAACACAGTGAGCAGTGAACACCATTTGTCTTTGGTTGAGCTGGCGCAAGAAAAGTGGTGTATTTGCGAAATATCTTGCAGGCTGGTACCTCAACTCGTATGAACTAATTCCACCTTAAAATCACTTCGAAATCAGAGAGATTTTCTAACCTTCCACGTCTTGAGATTCCGAAAAGGGAAAAATAAAACGCACATAAGTTATTTCTTTCTTTTAATCTGGCCAGAAAATCAGAAGGGAAATTAAGACGCCGACTCTTTATCTGTGTCATTGAGAGCTGCACTTGATGGACAGATTAAGTGGTCTGTATTATCCTTTTAAAACTCCGACTTCCAGTTCTGATACAATCACATTTTTAAGTCGGCTTTCATAATCGTTTGGGTAAAAGCAAATTCACTTTCTTCTCGTGAGTTTCCCGGAAAGACCAGACGATACACAACTAACCGTCCTTTAAAGTTTGGAGATTTTCCCATGAAAAGTTTAGGATCCGAGAACTTCATTAAAAGATAACTGTTACAAAAACGAAGACTACAGACCCACCCTCAACACGAATCACATTTAAACGTCTTAATCTCTATCATAATAAAATAATGTGACTATTTCTGTACTGTATATGAGTATTTCCCGCCAGTGATTTTATTAATTTTTCGAGACTTTTAGATTCAATAGTACTCATTTTCTGACACTTAGCCCTTCTCTGGTAAAAATGTTATAGTGAAAACTATCTTTCTTTTTTAAAAGTTGACTTCATTTTAATCAAAGTAGCATCCGTTATGAATCGAATTATTCATTGTAAGATAACAATTATTAGTTCTTTTTGTGCTTTAATGCATTATTTACCATGGGTCATCATCTGAATTAAAGTGTGTGGATTAGTTAACTTTCTTTATTAATTTATTTCGAATTGTAATAAAAAAAATTGACCGAAATTCCTCAAAATTTCGCAAATTTCTATTTTCAACAAAATGAATATTTTTTTCTCCACTTACAGGATTGTACAGATAGAAAAAAACAGCGACCTGTTATCACACCTATATTCCGGAATGATAAAGTTGTAATAATTCGATACATCTCTGATCGTATCTTATTTGACCTTTGACCTTATTCAAGCTTTTATCTCTCTATGTTAATCTATCTTTTTATTAACTTCTTCTTTCTTGTGAAATAGTTTCAATGATGGTCTATGTGTTCCATTTTGAACCACGACTGTCGATCTAAAAATAACCATACATGACACCATGAAATATCTCAAGTGCAAAAAGTAGGTTGCTGGTGTAAGTGGAGCAGATTGCATCCTTTATGTGACTCAAGCAGATAGTTGGACCAATAGAAAAATGGTACTGCAAGGTTTACAAATAGATAGATATGAATAGGATACTAAGAGGATGTGTAAGGATTTAGTTAATAAGAATGATGAGTGTCCAATGAAAATGGCTTACCAAAAAACCTACATCAAATGTTGACAGAAAGACTAGCGCCATCACACACATTACATGAACATAATTTGTTGTATTAGGTCTTGAATCGATCTCACATTGATTCGTCAGTCTGACAAGAGAGTTTTAAACAAAATCTATAAGAAAACAAAGTAATATATTGTACGATGGTAAGGGTGGAACTTTTACCAATGCACCTCAGAGAAGGCGTTTTTCTCAAAAGAAATGATAGACTGTCTGGAAACGATAATTAAGAAAATGATTGTCCGCTCCATCAACATATGTTAACGCTTCTGTCTAACCAACCAGAAGATGTGATTTAGACAGGTTAAAAGAGTTTTGTTTGAACTGCGTCAGGGATTAAATGGTGCCAGTTGCTTGTCGCGCAGTGATCCGTTTTTTGTATTTGAAAAGACGCACACCAAAGGAGAATTTTGATGAAATGAAAGAAACTTATGGTGATTATGCCTCATCGTATGACCTTGTAAAACGCTGGCATCGTTTATTCTAACATGTCCAGAAATCTGTGGAAAGAGCTCCCAGACCTGGTCGTCCCTCTTCTGCTATTGATGAGGCATATGTCCGTCAAGTTGAGGCTGTCATTTTTGAAGATCGACACATTACTATTCGCCAAATAGCCCAAAAGGTCAAGATTAGTCAGGGTCTGTGAAAACTATCATTCATGACAATTTCCATATGCATAAGATGTCTGTCAGATGGATTCCCAGGTTGCTCACACCTTTCCAGAAGCAAGAACGCGTTGAGTGCTCGAAGATATATTTGGAGATGTGCCAAGAAGATGAGTCAAAGTTTTTCAAAAGACTGATTTCACATAATCAAACTTGGGTCCATCACTATGACCCAGGGACCAAAGCCCAGTCGATGCAATTGAAGCCTCCGCTGGTAAAGTCATGCTCACAGTCTTCTGGGAACAGAACGGAGTAGTGATGACAGATTTCCTGGCAAATGGTACCACAATTACAGGAGCCTATTACGCTTCACTTTTGATCATATTAAGAGCAGCTATCAAAATTAAGAGGCGGGGCAAGATCAGCAAATGTATCTTCCCCTTTCCGGACAACGCTCCGGTCTACAACTCGCATGTCGCCAGATCAGAAGCACGGGCGTGCGGCTATGAAATCTACCCCCATCCCTCTTACTCTCCTTACCTTGCACCCCCTGACTTTAATCTCTTCACAGCCATGAAGTTGTTTTTGAAAGGAAAGCGTTTCCCAGATGATGCAGCCTTGATTTCTATAGTTACGACGAGGTTGGCGGACCAACCTGGAGTGTTCTACGAAAACGGTGCCCAGAGCTGCATCAAACGATGGGAGAAATGCATAACTCTTGGTGGTTCCCATGTAGAAAAAGACTAATAACTGTGTTTCATTAAGCTACTGCTATAAGAAATGGGTCAGGAGCATTACTTATTGAACACCCCTTGTATTACTCTTTTTCGTTTTTATAAATTTCCGTTAACTGTCGACATTCTACCATTTTTTGTACCTGTCTCGCTCAGAAATGTGTCGTTCTATTTTTTTCTCATAAAATTTATTCTTTTCTCATTAAATGTATTCTTTTCTCATTAAATTTATTCTTTTCTCGTTAAATTTATTCTTTCCTCATTAAATTTATTTTTCCATCATTGAATTTATTCTTTCCCCATTAAATTTATTTTTTCTCATTAAATCTATTTTTTTGTCATTAGATTTATTCTTTCCTCGTTAAATTCCCATTTCTTGAAAATCATTGTTTTCTTATTTAATACATTTCATTTTTCCCCAACATTTCCCTTCCTTTCTGTTAAATCATTCTATGCATTTATTCATCGATTTCTTTCTTTCTGATTATTTACTCATATATACACATTCTACGAGAAAGTAATTTAAGAAAAAATAGTGTAAATAATTCTAATCACTCTATATTAATTCAATCATAAAAAACTAGAAGTCTCATATATTTTCGTCAGATCAACACATTAAAATATTGTTAGATTGTTTCTTCTGTAGATTATTACCACGTCTGAGACGCCATCTTAGCTTTCTATCTTTATATATGGATGCTGGCTTCGAATAAATTTAAGAATACGGACAGCAGTTAATATTAATAGAGTTATTTTAAAATTTTATAAACCAAACCATACCGGCCGGGTTGGTTGCGTCATAAATTTATAAGAACGTTAAGTTACAATTTCCTTATAACTGCGTTAATTTAACTGCTGACCTTTTTGCAAAATGCTCCTATCTCCAAGCACGTGATATTGTTTGACCAATCAGAGTATTTTGTATCTATCATTCTCCTTTTGTTATCTAACAGCAATATCTAAAAATACTCAAATGGGACAACATATAAATGGCGAAATGTCATATTTGAAAAATAGCCACTTTTTTCTCTTTTTTCTGTAAAAATCATTGTGGAATGACGATTAAAACAATTGTGCCCATTTTTACCAATTCCCTCGGCGCGGAATGTAAATCAAGATTATTTTGAAAACGGACTCGCGGGATGATCTTATCTGTAAACGCATCACAACTGATACTGGTCAATGAAGTTAAAGTTGTCTTTAGATGCGTCCAAATATATATGTATATCTATTGGTCGGTCCTTTACTCTTTATTTCCAAATATGATTTGAACAGGCGTCATTTTATCTAAATTAAAAGCCTATATCTGTCGGTCTGCCTGTTACGCTTAGCTTTGAAATAGGATCTTTACATGCGTCTACGAATGTGTATGAGAGGATATATTCGTTCACTGGTCCATCGGTCACACTTTCAATTGAAAGAGCATTATCTATTTAAAACGTGTAGATTAAGTAGACGCATATTGGAAATATGTTGTTATTTCATCCATAAAAGACATGCGCTTTTATAGAGAGTAATAAATATATTGGTCGTCATGAATATTTGGAACATTTTATGTTTAAATATTAATGGAATATAAGGCGAAATTCTATTATAACACAAACGCACACACACATTATATACACACACACACACACATATATATATATATATATATACATATATACTGACACACACATATATAATATATATATATATATAACCTCCCTTACACTAAACTTAAACAAACATACATAACACTCTAAGCAAATAACACGTCTAAACGCGAGTGACACGTGACTTCACATTTCCGAAACAGATGTCAACATGTCGTACTAATTTTTATGTACCAATATATATATATATATATATATATATATATATATATATATATATATATATATATATATAGTATTTTAGTTTTAAAACTATACATTAGATAGTGTGTTTGGTGTACTGAGTGTCCATAGTTCTGGAAAAATGGGCTTTAGGGTATAAACCAACTTCTTGTTGTCCGGTTGAATCATCAATAGCTTTCAACACCTTTCGAATAAAGTGTGAATAAATTAAGGTTTCAGATTCGGCCGAATGGTGCCCGCTTCCAGTGTCCCACTGTGAATTATAATTGCATAAGAAAAATTTTGTGTGAATCGTTTAAGTTTTTTGTTAACTTTTTTTTTAAACAAACGATTCAGACAGCATCTTGCGAACGCGGACTATATTTAACGGAGGGGCACTGAAAGCGGGTATAATTCGCCCAGACGCGGTAGATTGTTTTGACTGTTTATTCTTAACTTTTCTCAGAGTGATCGCCGAAATGTTCTGCTGATTCGACCGGACGATAAAAAATAACAGTTTCTATCTCAGACACCGTTTTTCAGAACAATGAAGCCCCGGTCGACTAAACATGCACTGTAATTCATAGGTTTTAAATAAAATAAATTATATTACCTCTTGTAGAACTTACGATCGAAGACATTTGTATTTCTTATGATATATGCATTATACAGGGTGGGCCAAAATAAGGGTCCTAACTTTAAATTTGAATAACTTGAATTTGAATAACTTCCACAAAATAAAAGTTAAACTCACCAAACTTTATGTGTGTGTAGACTGACCCTTCCGAGATTTTTTGAAATAAACAAAACAAATTTTAGCCGAAAAACACTTCTTAAAACTTACAAAAACTAAAGTATTGTTTTTTACACTGTTTTGAGTTTTTTAAGCAGAAATAATGTTTTCTAAATGAAGGTACGTTCCTTAGGGCTAATACGGCTCATGCTTGCTTCGGAAGGGGTCCTTTACTTATTCTAAATAAAAAATTTTTTTTAAATCAATAAATAAAAAAGTTATGAATTTTTAAAAATAGGACCCTTATTTTTGCCTACCCTGTATATTCGGTCATCCATATAAGTGGGGTTAAATTGTTCGAATCTGGGAAAAGTGAATTTGCAATCCAGTGTAATACAACCATTTTTTTTAATTAGAAAGACTCCAAAATCTACCTCTTTTTGCTCGCTATGTATATTACTATATTTCTCTGTTTAGGTTTTTCTTTCCAAATACAGTATTCATATACCCTTTGCTAAATAATGGACTCTTCCTATCTTTTAATTCTGTCCTTTCTTTGTTACGTTTGAGTGTTAATAAAAAGGGAGGTGACGGTGGTTAACGACACGGACTGAAGACCAGTTCGAATCCAGTCGGTTCCACAGTATCACTTTCACTTAGGGATGTTGGCAACCTTCTCGTGGTCCTTCCCGTAAGTACTCGATGTCTTAAAAGCATCGTGAAAACTATTTCACAAGAAAGAAGAAGTTAATAAAAAGATAGATTAACATAAAGACATAGAGAGAGAGAAAGAGAGAGATAAAAGCTTGAATAAGGTCAAAGGTCAAATAAGATACGATCAGAGATATATCACTTCGTGAGATACTTTCTATTTATAGTTAATTAGAACAATTTAAATCGATTTCTTTAAACATAATTCAATCCCAAAATTAAGGAATATTTTACCATGTAATTTGTGTGATTAAAATATGTATACAAATGCTGAACAACTCAGCTTTAGTTTAATATATATGTTACATCTAAAACGAAGTCTTATTTCATCTATTGCTTTGATCGGTATAGCTCCATAAAAAAAACTGTGTATAGAATTTTTCGTATGTGTTTCAGTTGTTTATTGGTAGGTTCTGACAGTAAAAGTGATTTGATTTACCAATTTCTTTTTGTTTACTAATTTCAGCATGGGGGGTAGACTGACTACTCCCCTACTGTTATAAGTCCCTATCCTTCGACTCAGAACATCGTTCAAGAAATATGGTAGACATTTAATTAGGGTAACTTTTTCGTATTACACCGCCTTTAAGCTCACTTAGTATTCATCACTGCACATATCAGCAATTACGTGGCTAATATAAAAAAACTTACTTTACTTAATATTTCGAATTAAAAATAATACACAAACTTTTCTCTAGTAGAATATACATAAAACAACGTCCCCTACAATTTATTTTAAAGCTCAAACCTAATAGAACAATAAACACTGTTTTACACTATTGATTGCTAAGAATAAACTGTTAGGTTTTTGTTTACGTTAACAAGGACGAAAACTGCACACACATCGTTGTAAACGTTTTAGTCAGTGGTGATCAACGCTTTTATCGCCCGGTGTATTTTCTTGTGTTATCCATTTAGAGAGAATTACCGTGTTTACGGGAGGCGGCCTATATGTCTGCTTGGGTCGTAATTGCAACAGCGTGTTATAAAAATTATTTAAATACACCTTATTTACTGATTATGGACGTTGCATGTTTAATCAATAATTAAGTTGTATTTAAATAATTTAAATAATACTGATTTACAATTAAGACTGGAAAACGTAATATAGCCAAAGGAGTTATAAGAAATCATGAATTATCCTTGACAACAAAAGAAGAAATAACAACAGCATTAAAGAAACAAGGAGTGATTGACTATACATCAAGCATCAAATGAAATGGCCAAAATAAAACCAACAAACGGGTAATTCACCCTAAAGGGACAACTCTAGACGATAACAGCGGTGATCACTACTGCCTGTAGACGACTAAACACGTATTATATATATATATATATGATTATTTTTATTTACACAAACATGTACAAAATCTGCAACACTGGCATGTCGATGTTATCGATCAACAGCTTTTATAAGCTGTTAATCAATAACATCGACATGCCAGTGTTGCACATTTTGTACATGTCTGTGTAAATAAAAATAATCATATATAAAAGCTCTATTTGATATTGAGCACTTTTTATAAACCCAGTTGAAATTCTTTGGATTACTACCCTGTAGAATTTTTACCTGGATTATATATATATATATATATATATATATATATATATATATATATATATATATATATATATATATATATATATATATGGGGGTATATGTACGTGTGCAAAAAAAGAATTCAAATAATAATACAGATAAAAGGGGGAAGTTTACCTTTATTTAAAACATTTACCTTCCCTCCTTTTCTAGTAATTCATTTATTTTCTTGAAATTTGTGTTCCTCATGTCTCGGCTTTTTATTTCTTTACTAATTTCGGCTTTATGTTATGGCGAGGGACCAACTAATTCGCTATTGACCATAACCAAGCTCATCCCCAACCAACGGTTACCTCCACAGAACCCCACCTCCTTCTACTCACCGGAAAAGTCTTAATAAAATCAAGTTTTCTGATTTTTCGATCAGGTCGCCACCACCGCTAATTTAGCCGCCTTAACCACTCTCGCATACGAAGTCAGCGTTCTTCCATATTTAAATTGATCGACTATTCAATCTGCTCTAACTTTCCCTGGGGAGTTTCGTTGTTATCGGCGGGCATGTACAAGGCGGCTGTTGTATAATTTCATCGAATTTTAGAAGTGGCTCATGGTCACTAACCAAATGATTATGTGGACGTGTCTTGTGGATACATTGCAATAACTGTTTTATATCTGTCTCTCTCTATATAATTATAAATAAATATTTGTTTATCTACATACGTATACGTTTTATCCTTCCGGAATCGTAGGTGTAGCGATATTAATTTATACCGGTCAAAGGATTCAAAACCCCGGAACATGGGTCAAGTTGTTTAACTACGATTCCGACGTCTTAACCTGTGCGGCTACGATGAACAACTACATGAATCGGTGAGGGTTTACACCTATTGTATCTATTATGGATCTATGTTAAGTATTTTGGCGTATATTGGCTTAAATCGGAAGTCAAGTCGCCGAAAAAATTGTAGCCGCCATGTTGAATGTCTAAATACAGAAGGCACTATGTTCGTAAATTGCATACTCTAAAAACTGGAATGAGTATAAATGTATACGAGTAGGTTGAAGTAACGTAATCCGATATTCTCAAAAAAATCAACGGAATTAGCGGGAGCGTCCATTAAATGTTTGCGTAATGTTTTTGATTATGTAGTAAAAAAGTAGACAAATTGTAAATACCAACGGACGCTTTTAAAAAATAGACGTTGATTATTAGTTCCCAGTAGTGTCAGTACTTAAATATATATATATATATATATATATATATATATATATATATATATATTAATGATGATTTATTTCATTTTTACTACAAAATTGAGTTTGTTTCAAGAGAGCAGTTTGATGGACTCCGATAATCAGGCCTTGAAATAAATTTAATATTATTTCAAGGTGGTATGATCGGGAGTCCCTCAAACTACTCTCGTGGAACAAAATCAATTTTGTAGTCAAAATGAAGTAAATTATCATTAATATATATATATATATATATATATATATATATATATATATATGTACTTGTGTTTTGGTATGTGCTTATTTCTGTATATATATATATATATATATATATATATATATATAAATATATAAATATATATATATATATATATATATATATATATATATATATATATATATATATATATATTAAAGTGCGTTTTTGGTCGATATATTTGATGCTTTATATGTATATTTAAGTACTTTTTAATATATTTTTATATATTTTCAAAGCTTCATTTTTATTACCTGCAGTAATTTCATTGCGGTAATAGTTCTCTGAGTAGAAGATTTTCTTTGAAAACTCATCAGTTAAAGACGCAGTAATACTCCTTGTTTTTCAACTTTAATAAAATCTAATTAATTTCTCATTTCATTATGTAATTCAAGTAATATCATTGCTCTATACACTATATTGATCTTTGTTTTTATCCTGATAGTCTACTGGCTAAAAAAATTATATATGAAAAAGAAAGCCTTCGGTTCGCCCTCGATTATGGTCGACCATTTTATTTTGTATGCTATATAAGACATATATATATATATATGCCTTATATAGCACACACACACACACACACACACATATATATATATATATATATATAGAGAGAGAGAGAGAGATACGTGTGTTTGTGTGTACCTTGGTCTTTATTATAGCATAAAAAATAAAGTGGTTGAGCATAATCGATGGCGAACCTAAGGCTCCCTATTCATTGGCTACAACTACAACGATATGATGTCACTTATTTCCGAGTATCAACCAATTTACACTTTATCTTCACCTCATAATGCCGATTGTTTTAGCAATCTTACTTTGTACCTGTCTGTGGACTAATTAAATAAAATTCTATGCACCCGTAACATCCACCGCGCCATATTGTTTTGGGATGATGTATTTCTGTAACGTGATCAGACGCCGGTGGAATATAAGAAAATAACACCGGTTTTCTCGACAGATTGGTATTCAAACTAATTGCTGTACGGAAGAGTGGCCCTGCCAGACGGAACTTTCCCAACCGCGTCTCACTGCGGATCATCGTAAATGAATGTGTCTGTACGAACGCATCTCTATCGCCATTATTCCAGATTTTCGCGACAATTTAACTTTTAAATTCGATATTCATAATTTTTCAAATATCGAATTGTTTATTTATTGAATACATTCATTATTATAATATAACCTATTATAGTTTTAATTAATAATCGCATTTATTACTGCAGTATATTTAACATGGAACGTATTATCGATGTGCGGCAAATATGTGATTCGACTCATAATATCTCCCACCAGGTAACGGAGATCACACATTCACGTGTTTTTGTTCAATCTTAGCAAACATTTAAATTTTGATTTGCGTTCAAATATAAATCTAAAACCTCATACCTTGATGCTTGTAGTGTCTATATCTCTAAATACTAAATGAAAAAAAAATTTGATACATTTATGATATCGGTCTCATTTCTAATATCTGCAAGTCATACACGTATATATAAAAAAAACTATCTAACCCTAATCCTATCCCTAATCGCAAGCCTATTTCAATAACAATTACACACACGTATTTATTTATCCCGCCTAAGGCATTACGGTTTACATCGAGATAACAGTTCGAACGAAGCCATTTGAAAACGTAATCATGTTTTTTTTTTCATAAAAATGAGAAAATTCTTTCTCATTAAAATAAAGTCACAGATTTATAAGTTGGACTGAAAATTGATCCGCAGCTGTAATTATTTTTTTCATATATTAACAATAGAATCATTATTAAAAATATGATAATTCGTCTGAGTTTGAATAGGAAATGGGGAAACCTTTGTGATAGCATTCAGGTCCTGTCACAGACTTACCTGATAAAAAGGCAAAGTCTAAGCTAAAAAAGAGAAAGCAGGAGAAAAGCAGGAGTGTAAAAAATTGTTCGACGTTGAGATAAAAAACACTGATAAGTAGGGACCATATATATATATATATATATATATATATATATATATATATATATATATATATATATACATATATATATATACATATATATATATATATATATATATACATATATATATATACATATATATATATATACATATGCACATATATACATATATATATTAAATGAATATATATATTATTTTGATAAATATATATAAATATATATGAATATATATTAATATACGAATATATATATTGAAGTAATATATATATATATATATATATATATATATATATACATGTAAAATTTTATATATATGCCTGTATAAATTTAAGTAAATGTTAAATCATGTTTACTTATATATATATATATATATATATATATATATATATATATATAAATATATATTTATATATAAATATGTATATATATATATATAGTCTAAAAAAGCTTTGAGTCATTAAAAAAAAAAATGTAAAATGCAGTTTAAATTCCCAGACAAACTAACTAAATCCAAGATATTAACACGGGGATCATCAGCTGTTTACCATGTAACTGTTTCGGAGATTTAAAAACAGGACAGTTATAATATTCATGGCTCTCCAATGGTACTGATTATACGACCATTTCCCCAATAATCAAGTGTCGAAATAATTCAGCTTAAAATATCACTAATATATACATAAAAAATATTAATAATGATAAAATAATTATAATATATTACCCTTAAGACTACCGTATGATATAGTAATTTGCATATCAAATAACATTAATTATAACAATAATAAAAAAAATAAAAATAATAATAATAATATATAAACACTATATCCAAGAACCATTCTGCAATATGGTAGCTAGCAATAAAATTATATAGGAATCAAAGTTGCATTAAAAAATACATAAAAAATAAAGCTTAAGTACCTTAAGTATATATATATATATATATATATATATATATATATATATATATATATATATATATATATATATATATATATATATATATATATATATATATATTGGACTAATATATATACACATGTAAAATTATATATATATATATATATATATATATATATATTTAAAACTCACAAAACTAGCAACCACACACAGACTAGACCCATAGTCTCCAGTACTGAGCGACCCATTTACAAGATCTCCGGGCTTCTCTATCATTTAGTCAAGCCTCTACTCACCACCTTCCCGGCACATGTCAGCAGCTCTGACCAGGTACTAAACAGACTCCACTTACTCCAACCTTAACAACTTCGCCTCAACAACTACATCTTCAGCCTTGACGCTGTTTGCCTATACACTTCCATTCCCGCACACCCCGCCATCAACCTCATAACTGACCATATCTCTTCTAATAATATTGGCTGTTTTGGGCTTACCCCGAAAGACATACATCAACTCCTACACATCATTGTGGATAATACTTATTTCAGGTTCCAGCAAGACACATACAAACAAGTCTCGGACTTACTCATGGGTTCCAGTCTTTCCGGCCTCCTCGCCATTTCCTACATGAACAGACTTGAACAACAAGCTCTTAGTACCTGCCATTCCCATATATTCTTCTCGAGATATATTGACGACATTCTGATTCTCACTTTATCTTGAGTAGAAGCTACTTTTATATTTAACACCTTTAATAATACTGACCCCCACATTAAATTCACCATCGAACATCCCAACACCCCAGGCTCTCTCTCTCCTAGACTTTAAACTTAATATAAATGACGATGGATCCCTTCACAACACCTTCTATAGAAAACCCGCCTCCAGGAACCTTTTCATCCATTACAAATCCGCCCTACCTTTCAAAGCTAAAATTAGTTATGCGCACACTGAAATCACCCGCATACCAGGCCCTCTTAACCAATGGTTTTCCCCTCACTACCATATCCAGCCTAAATAACACCAGAAGACGTAGACACCACACTCTCACCAACACTGCTTCCTTAAGCTACCCTTCTTTAGCGACCGCATCACTTCTGCTATCCGCAAAGCCATACATAGTGAGAACCTCGACATACAACTCTCCCACACAGGCAATTCTCTCCGACAACATTTGGCCAAAAAAAGCCACTACACCCCGGAACCCTGCTCTCTAGTTAATTGCCCAATCCCCAACCCTGGTCTCTGCCTTCGCACCTATACAGTGTACAGCCTACAATGCGCTAAGTGCCAGAAGTTCTATATCGTTAGCACCGTCAGGCCTCTGCACCAACGTATCAAGGAACATTTAAACACCCACATTTCTTCCTTTCACAAACATATAATATCATGTGGCAACACACTTCGCTCTATTAATGTCCGCATCCTCAACTCGGTTTGCAATGTCGGGCAACTTCGCATTTCGGAAGCCATTCTAATATCTAAATTTACCCCCCTTTAAATAACCGATTCGAAATTTCGTCTCTATTCATTCTCTGATGCCTACACTCCTTGCCGCTCCTTCCTTCCCTGCCCGACCCTTCTACGCATACCTTCTATGCCTACCATCTATCTGCCCAGAACCAATCCACCCCACACTTCTATGCCTTTTATTCTGTGCTTTAATATCACTTATAATAATAATAATATTAATTTTACATAAAATGAATAAAATTTAAATAAATTAATTTTAGTAATAATTATACCCTATGACATTACATATTAATATATAAATAAATAAATAAATATATAAATAAATATATAAATAAATAAATAAGATAATAAATAAATAAGTAAGAATTATGAAATATACACTTTATATGTGTATATGTATATATATATATATATATATATATATAATTTTTAAATAAATTTAAATAAATTATTTTATGAATAAGTATACCCTATATAACATTACATATCAATCAAATAAATAAGAATTGGAAATATACACTTCATATGTATGTATATATGTATATTTATATGTATATATATATATATATATATATATATATATATATATATATATATATATATATATATATATATGTATACATATGTTCATAATCTCTAATCCCCCCAACCATCCCTTTTTCATTTATCTGAGTCTTGATCTTCTTTGAATTTTATAATACTGTAATGTCACCTTTTGTTTCAAAATTGATTTCAGTTTTGAATTTAAATTAATTCTAACCAGATTTTAATCTTGCAGTTGCTTCCCTTTGACCGTCCATTTTCTAGTAAAATCGTAACGACTTTCACTAACTATAATTCAAACTTAAAACGGAATTATAATAAAACAAATAATAAAAAAATAATAATAAATAATTATGTAAATAAATAAATAAATATCAATAAGATGACAAGCTTTAAGCTGAATACTTATACTATAAATTATGATGGAAATTAATTAATATTAATATCCAATTAGCTTACCTTAACTAATTTTCTGCGTATCTGCTACCTATTATCTGCGGTATTTCGTTAACAGTTGTGTCCATCTCGTTTTTTCGACCATTCGGTCATATTTTTTATTTTTATCTTTTGATAATGAGAGGTATCACTCTCGAAAATTTAAGGTAACCTTTTTCGGGACCTTTTTAAATTGCTTGACAGTGAACTTTTTTCTATTTAAACCTTTACCGTGAAATATTAATAAATTGATTTGAGATTCCATTCATATTCTCTCTTCTCATTTATTTTTGTTCACCTGTTCCATATTCCGGTACCTATATCACATTGCTCCTACCTCGGATTACTAACATTTATATATATATATATATATATATATATATATATATATATATATATATATTTACGTAAATATTAAATCATGTTTACTTAGGCCGGCGTTTCAAGCTTTTTCTATCATCAGTGTAGGAGATGATAATTTCAGTCGGTCGCAAGACTCAACTCTAGTTACAGAATCATGTTATACTCTGCAAGCAAATTTTCGAACTACAACTAAAAATAGGGAATGAAGTTCTATGTATGCTCCAGATTAAAATAGATGTTATTCATTTTGACAGTACACATTGTTATGTTTGTTGTCAAACAAAATATAATATAATATATATATATATATATATATATATATATATATATATATATATATATATATATTATATTATACTTTGTTTGCGCGGAATTACATATATTTTTACTTTTTACTGTTATTTTTATTTTTATTTTTTTATTTTTTTTTATTTTTATTTTTTTTATTCTTAAATCTCTTCAAATCTCCTCCGGTTTTAAATCTCAACCGTTCCATTACACTAAATTTAAATTCAAACAAACACGCACAACACGCTGAGCAAATAACGCGCCCCAACAAGAGTGTCACGTGACTTCACATTTCCGAAACAGATGACAACAGAAGCTGAAGAGAGCCGGATGGCTGAGTCTTTCCGTGCTTGAAACCGACGGTACGAATGTTGTACTAATTTTTCTGTACCAAAATAAATAAATATTATGCTCTTAATGTTTAACTTTAATTCTTAATTAATCGAGCACTCAGTTTGGAGTTTTCCTACTATATTACAAAGAATATATATATATATATATATATATATATATAAAATTATTATATATATACACACAAATATAATTATATATATATATATATATATATATATATATATATATATTGATATGTATATATATAGCATAATATAAAATGAAATAATAAAATAAGTGTCAATCAAATTTTATTAGAATTCAAAGTTCAAGCAAAGTATCTTAAAGTCCTTAGCTCATGAGTTTTCAAAGATAATTCTTCTCCTCAGTGGGCCATTACCGCAGTGACGTTACTGCAGGTGATTAATTACACTTTGAAAATATATTAAAATATATACAAAAATACATTAAAGTACATAACACATCAAATATACTAAGCCAAAAACATACTTATTTGTTAAAGTTATAAAATAAATCCACGTCATACAAATTAAAACATAGTCAGGAAAGATGTCCAAGAGGTTGACTGAAGATAGATCCAAGTATTGAGTGACAATCCAAAAGCAAAAAAATTGAAAGAACTGAAAAACCGAAGTTAAGGACTTTGAGTTACTTTGCCTGAATTTTGAATGATAATAAAATTTATTATTTCATTTTATATTATGCTATTAATGCTCTATCCAGTATATTGAGCTTCAGTCTTTATCCGGATGTTTTACTAATTAAAAGATATTAGTTGCCTCTTATATCTTTTGTTGGATTTAATTCATATATATATATATATATATATATATATATATATATATATATATATATATATATATATATATATGTCTTTTTTTTTCGTTTGTTTTCACCTAAAAATGAACCACTGTATAGTGTAGGTTTTTTCAAGACTCTTTAATCCGATAACCTTTTACTTTTTGTGATTTTTTTTTATGATATTGTAATGTTTCAGAGACGATATTGACATAAACAAGTTGTTTGGCACACGACAAATGAAACGGACCGTTAAAAATATATATCTCACAGAAATGTTATGTTTTTTGGAAATGTGAGAAAATAAAAAATAAAAATAATAAAATAAATACATTGTTATTGGAACATAATATGAACCTAACTTATATATATATATATATATATATATATATATATATATATATATATATATATATATATATATATAAATCGTAACATACATGCAATGTGTTATTTGTTTACTAGCATATTATAGAGCAAATACATAAATGCGTACGAAGTCTTCCTGTCAAGATTGTTTGAGAGATACACGAAGCAAATATCACACAATATCATTGTCAATCTTTTGAATTGAAACTCGGGAATATATTGTTCTTTGCTCACTCTGATATTTTATCGAACGAATTAATTCTTAAAAAGCAAAACCAATGTAAACCAGTAAAACAGTTTGTTCGACTTCCATCGAAGATATCGATGCACTTTATCGTGTAAATAAGTTGTCGTTTTGCTGATGATGGAGGCGATTTGATGTTTTTTTTTCTTTGCATTTATGTCTCATCCGGCAGTTGTAATCAGTTCAATCTTTGATTGTTTACAGGTGTCCTGTCGAATTACACGAATCGACGACAAATGTCAAACTGCGTTTCCCGCTTCTTATAGTCTCATATCGCCGGCCGAGCTGTTGATATTTAACGCTGGTAAACGTCACTGAAAATCAGCCATATTTGTTAAAAAAGTATAAGATGACATTTTACCGCGTGATCGGATTAGGATAGCAAAGCACCTGACGGGTAATCTAAATTTGATTAAGCCTCAAGTGAAGATAACAGGTTAAGTAAGAACAAGTATATCTGTATGTATATCTAAATCTAGATATGGCTGAAACTTTAACTTCAAACTGTACATTTATTACTGGAAAAACGTGTGTCTAGTCTTAGCAATATGAAATAAATTATATCTTATATGTTGCACATTGCTGTTTAGTACGTCGTCTTACTGAACACATCATTTATTTTTTTTATTTTTGACAGACGAAGTAAATAATGTTTCAGACTCAGTAGCAATAGCGGACACTTGGTTAAGTGCGTAGATATGTGCTATTTTTAATTTTCTTAATTTTCTAATTAGTCACCTCTTATCAAGGATAAAAGCCACTCAAGAATCAAGAATAGAATATCAGTTAAATGATGATGAATATTATGAGATGATTGCAAATGATAGATGACATAAATAGTATTAGATTAATCATTAGGACAGTTTATGACATATATATGTTAGCATTGGATTTTACGACGACTATGTTGAAGCCATCAGAGAAAAAAATATGTAGTAATAAAATTATGTAGTAATAACATCATTTCGTAATAAAAGTATGTAGTAATAAAATGTATGTAGTAATAAAATGTATGTAGTAATAAAATGTATGAAGTAATAAAATGTATGTAGTAATAAAATTATGTAGTAATAAAAGTATGTAGTAATAAAATGTATGTAGTAATAAAATGTGTGTAGTAATAAAATGTATGTAGTAATAAAATTATGTAGTAATAAAATGTGTGTAGTAATAAAATGTATGTAGTAATAAAATGTATGTAGTAATAAAATGTGTGTAGTAATAAAATGTATGAAGTAATAAAAGTATGTAGTAATAAAATTATGTAGTAATAAAAGTATGTAGTAATAAAATGTATGTAGTAATAAAATGTGTGTAGTAATAAAATGTATGTAGTAATAAAATGTATGTAGTAATAAAATTATGTAGTAATAAAAGTATGTAGTAATAAAATGTATGTAGTAATAAAATGTGTGTAGTAATAAAATGTATGTAGTAATAAAATTATGTAGTAATAAAATGTGTGTAGTAATAAAATGTATGTAGTAATAAAATGTATGTAGTAATAAAATGTGTGTAGTAATAAAATGTATGAAGTAATAAAAGTATGTAGTAATAAAATTATGTAGTAATAAAAGTATGTAGTAATAAAATGTATGTAGTAATAAAATGTGTGTAGTAATAAAATGTATGTAGTAATAAAATTATGTAGTAATAAAATGTGTGTAGTAATAAAATGTATGTAGTAATAAAATGTATGTAGTAATAAAATGTGTGTAGTAATAAAATGTGTGTAGTAATAAAATGTATGAAGTAATAAAAGTATGTAGTAATAAAATTATGTAGTAATAAAATGTATGTAGTAATAAAAGTATGTAGTAATAAAATGTATGTAGTAATAAAAGTATGTAGCAATAAAAGTATGTAGTAATAAAATGTATGTAGTAATAAAAGTATGCAGTAATAAAATTATGTAGTAATAAAAGTATGTAGTAATAAAATGTATGTAGTAATAAAAGTATGTAGTAATAAAAATATGTAGTCATAAGATGTATGTAGTAATAAAATGTGTGTAGTAATACAATTATGTAGTAATAAAATCATGTAGTAATAAAAGTATGTAGTAATAAAATCATGTCGTAATAAAAGTATGTAGTAATAAAATGTGTGTAGTAATAAAATGTGTGTAGTAATAAAATGTATGTAGTAATAAATTATGTAGTAATAAAATGTTTGTAGTCATATGTTCCACATTTGAAGGAAACTCTTCTCATGGGAATCTCGTTCGCTTTACATTAAACGGTAAATAAATTAGTTTGCTGTTCTTATAGGAAGACGATTTATTGCATGCATTTTTTTTTAAATGAGGAAATAGAGATTAACACTCAATCAAGCAACTTTCATTAAAATATTGATAGAGTAGAGAAACACGAACAACGTCGTTTTTTGTCAGAAAGGTGTTGTAGAGAGCAAAAGAGATTATATCTACTCTAGAGCTATTCATTTTAATTGGAATAAACCAAGGATCTGAGATTTTAGAGGATTTAAAGGTAATAAGACACAGTCTTACAATCAGAAGAGCAAAAATCAGGTCGAATTTTGATCGATAATGCTTTTCTAAGTGTTACAGTAGACAGTTGTTTTCTTCTGGCTAGATATGAACGGATCATTGAGGAACGCCGGTGTTTATACTTATGTGCTTCAGACTTTTGCCCATCGACAACTAATTTATAGACCTATCAGTGAGACAGTGTACAATGGTTAAGTAGACATTGCCAGATGTGTAATAGGTTATACAGATGCTTTATGTGGGATAAGTGAAACCTCGTATGATCCATAGATTGTGTACTTAACTGAGAAATATTTGCAACTATATGTACCGATAGTTCATCCTGAAGCAACTCATAGTAAGTAACATGGAGCTCCATCAGTAAAGGTGAATTATCTATTGTTTAATTTGAAGTTGTCGTCCCCTTCATGAATATATCATCCTCCCGACAAAGTGTATAAATAGAACATCTTCAGCTAGCATTAAGACGTAATACATCAATATATTTACACGTGGCTGACTATGGCGGGATTTAAAACCACGATCACAGAGGCTGCAGTAGGGAGCGTTACAGTTAGCCATTGAAGTCCTGCCGACAATACGAGATAGTTTATCGCTTTAGCTATTTCTTATGTTTTTTTATTTGTGGTAATTACAGTTGAATATCGGCTTACGGTGACGCTTTTCTTAAATGATGGATAGAGAGTTGTTTTCCTTACACCTTATCGCTCCCTATATTTTATGGGTGTATATATTTATTTACAAGTAAAATATAGTTATCCACAGATACATGTTTCATCTTATTGTAGGTAATGTTCAGATGTAATTATCACAACACCAAAAAGAGAAAAAAATAGCAAATACGTTAATATATAATTCATTAAGATTAGTTATAGTTAAGACCAGTTGAATTAAGCAATCACTCTTTAGAATCATAGTTTTATAAAAAGGGGATGTGAAAAAGGAATGGCAAACTAAAAAAAACGATCTCCAATAAAGGAATTAATTATTCAATCGGAAAAAATTAAACATGCGTTATCACCCCCTCTCTGCGATTTTTACCACTTGATAAATGTAAACAGTCAGAAATCACACTTTTTTATTGGATTGTCAGGGGAGTACTCAGTAATGTACTGTTTGCCAATTTGGAGGTAACATTTTTCAGTCATCCTTGAAGATGAGTCAGGCGTTTTCTGCTGTCAACAATATTTTTTAAATCTGAATTACCATTAATGCTAACTTTTGTGTGGATTGTGATAAAAACATCTGATAGAAGAAATTTACGATATTTAAAATATATTATCATTTGTTGCCATTTATGGGCATTTGATAATCGTGTGGGACAAATCAGAGTTTCACTATTAATGGGGCTCACTCAGTGTATTTTCCCATTTATTGTTATATACTTGTATAATGAACAAAAAAAAAACAATTGTTAGTAAACCTGAAGAATAACACAATAAAAAACTAACAAAATAAAAGATGAAAAAAGGTGGTAAAAAAATGTTATTTCCGATCAAAATCGGGAATAAAAACGAAACGAACCAAAAATCGACACATGCCGTAAATGAAACTGGGATAAAAGTATCTAACGGTAAAAACACGATAAAACTATAATAATGTGTAGGACTACAATGTTACCACCGTTTTATGCTCCTCGGGGACAAATCAGTATTCTAATAAATATGGCTCCGTTAGTTTTCTGCCTTCATTGTCTTATACTCCATTCAAAAGTGTGTAAAATAAATAATTCTATTTTGAGAAAATCAGAAGAAAAATGGAAAAGAGATGGACGGACAGTCACAAAATAAAACGGGAAAGGAAGAGAAACGAGGAAAAATGTACAGACACGATGAATTGAACTGTAAAAAAGAAAGTAGAAAAGAACAACCAATTCATTCTTAAGAATGAAGAGAATGTGAAGAAATTAGAAAAAAAGCAAAAATAAGTTTTTATATAAAAAACGATATAAACAATAGTGAATGTACACAACAAACGAATTAAAACGATAGTTAAAACGAAACAAAAACGGGTGAAATTCTTACACACACGCACATTACAAGGAGAGTAGAAAGTGGATCATACGTTTTCTTTTCGACAGCCTCGTAACTCTAACTTCTCTTATTTTGCCCTTTAATCCTCACATTCCATGGACGATGTTTCTGACAAAGGGGGAAGAATTGCTGTTTGTTGTGTCTAAATTTATCCATCTAACACTTACCGTTGGCTAGTTTTTTTGTTTTTTTTTAAATAGTAATTTTCAGCTCCATACTTTAAGAGGCTTCATGCTTTGTCTGGAGTGATTTCCATAAAAAAGATAATTTATAAAATGCATACCACGCAGTCGATCCAGATACCAACGAGCGAGAAAAAATCAGAAGACAATTAGTATATGGCGAAAGAGAAAAAAAGAAAAGAAAGTAGGGGCTAAGATAGAAAATTAGAAAGGAAAAAAAACAGAACTATAAAAAGAGGAAAAATATAAAATAGAAAAGTGAAAAAACGAGAAAATGACGAAAGAGAAAAACAAAGAAACAGAAAACAAAACAAAATTAATACATGAGAGAGAAAAGACAACAAAATAGAAAAAGAAAAAAACAAAAGAAAAATGGAAGCGAAAAAACAGAACAAAAAACAAAAAAGGAAGTGAGAAATAAGAAAGAATAGAATAAGAAAGAAAAAATTAAATAAGAAAGAACAAAGAAAGAATAGAATGAGAAAGAAAAAAGAAAGAATAGAATAAGAACGAACAAAAAATAGAATGAGAAATCAAAAAGGAAAGAATAGAATGAGAAAGAAAAATGAAAGAAAAGAATAAGAAAGAAAAAAGAATAGAATAAGAAACAAAAAGAAAGAATAGAATAAGAAACAAAAACGAAAGAAAAGAATAAGGAAAAGAAAGAATAGAATAAGAAAGAAAAATGGAATCATAGAATTAGAAAGAAAAAGAAAGAATAAAATAGGAAAGAAAAATGAAAGAATAGAATAAGGAAAAAGAAAGAATAGAATTAGAAAGAAAAAAGAAAGAATTAAATGAGAAAGAAAAAAGAAAGAAAAGAATGAGAAAGAAAAAAAGAATAGAATATAAAAGGAATTAGAAAGAATAAGATTAGAAAGAACAATGAAAGACTAGAATAAGGAAAAAGAAAGAAAGAATAGAATAAGAAAGAAAAAGAAAGAAGTGACTAAGAAAGTAAAATAAAAATAGAGTAAAAAGAAAAAAGAAAGAATAAAATTAATAAGAAAATAGAAAGAATAGAATAAGAAAGAAAAATAGAAGAATAGAATAAGAAATAAATAAGAAAGAATTGAATAAGAAAGAAAAAAGAAAGATTAGAATAAGAAAGAAAAAAGAAAGATTAGAAAAAGAAAGAGAGACAATAGAAAGAATAAAGACAGTGTAACGCGCAATCACGCTGATGAAAGAACGAAAGAACTTTAGAGAATAACTAACACACAGATACAAACATTTGAACATTTTAATGATAAATTTAATAGATTTTTAATTGGCAGATTATTTTTTCTATATTAATACGATCGCGTGTGTGTTTTGCCTGTCACGCTTACAATAAAAGTTCTGCGCATGCATGCCGCACCTAGATTTGGAAAAGCATTCAAGTTACCTAATTTTCGTAATGTTTCCAACGCAACGGTTAGCGACGTAGAATTTTAACGTCGGTTTTAGATGTCAACCCGACTAGTTTATAGGTCGATTCCCATCAACCTCTAAGCTTTTTTTTCTACATCGAAGGGGGGTAGGGAGGGTACGACCAGGAAAACACATATTAATACGATAACGTGTGTGTTATTTTGTGTGTCACGCTTACATCAAAAGCAACGACTTTCTGAATCTGTGTATGCTACTCATGAATTGGAGCCAAATTCAATTTAACTTAAAGCATTTACAAAATAGGATTTAGTCGTCAAAATATTATCTTCACTAGAAATATTGTATATAAAGAAGTTTTGTAAATTGTTTCATGTATTGTTCATTTTTAAAAATAAATATACAAGTCAAATCTTATATTTTATTCAAACATGTATAGGTTACGAACAAGATAATTAGAATTGAAAACATCATTTCGTGTAATTTACACGGGTCGCACTAGTTTTTATTAATTGTGCAAAGTCTGTGTGAGCTATGGGTGCAAGCGTGATCGGCGAATGAGATTTTGACTTACATTATATCTTCCTATTATATTATAGCTTTGTGCAACGATTCAATTTTGTTCATGTTTTTGTTTACACCTCTTCGTCACCATGGCAATGCACTTGCACATGAGGCCCTGATCACCTAACTGTTGTGTGTCGTGAAGAAGATCACTAGTCGAACAACGTCCTTTTTCACTTTCTTGTCGTAAGGATCAAGGCCAATATAAAAGGGGTTACGTTATTAAGATGTATAATACACCATAAGGCGTGTAACGATGGAGCTGGGGATCATCAAATAATAATACACCTAACCGTGTATTGGAGTGTGAAACAAGGGTTGAAACGGGAATCCGACCTGAGGTAGGATTACTTTAAAGGGGAACGTATATAGTTCGTTGTTTGGACTCGAAATAAGTTCTTTCTTATATACGCCCCGTTTCTCTATTCTGATCTTTTGTTTACAGCACTGCCTACATAATTGCTAACATGTACTAGCTAATATAATAACTATCCAACCCAACCACTTTAATATTTCATATTACCTAAAATCGGAAACCATATAGTTTGCTGTTTGGAATTGCTTGTGAACTACGTTCCCTAACTTTTAAGACATGCATATCTTAATAAATAATGAGTCATAAACGTTCATTTTACATGCATATTTTATTAAACTTCAATGTAGATATGTTGTTTTCGCTTTACTATGAAATACTTTGTGTCCGTATGTCAGTTAGCATTCCGGTTTTGATAATCAAATGCATCTTATTTTAGATGCGTCCAATAATGTCTTGGATAGACTCTGTCTGTCAGTGTGTTGGTCACACATGTTAAGAATGTCCGCTCTTGTTTGCTGTATATGCATATATATTAGGTTTTTGCCAAACTTTATTGAAGTTGGAATGTCATACAAGTGTAACATTGCGTATACAATACTATGATCGCCCGATGGACTGTCACATTCTCGTCGAAAGAAAACAGCTGAGTATGCTATTGAAATTTTGTAGGTATATTTATGAAGATGCTTGTAGTGATTTGGAAGCAGCCGGAGTTTCTGTCTCTTCATCTTTTACCGTGGAGTTGCAATAATGTAACAAAAAAGAACAACAAATCACTCCATTATTTTCTCTTGAATTTCGTTTAATTTTACAGCAATTTACAATATGTAGATATAGATTAAATGCATCGTCCCGGCCAAACGCGGCAGGGTAGTGGAGTTGCCTCGGAAACTGATACACGTTCGCACTGACGCCGAACACCCAAGCCGCAGAATTTATTTCGTTTCTCTGCCACGGATGTATTCCCACGTCACAACTTCCGGTATACGCCACCCTAACTTTTAACTTATTCCCTGATGAAAATACTTTGTTTCTTATGTGCAGTTAAAACAACATATATTTCTTAAGTACTGTCTAAAGCCCACGTGGTCAGGCTGGAACTATAACAAGATATAGAAACAAGAAAGGAAAAAAGGCAATTGCTTTTATCATAATTCTTACCTATTTTTTAAACAATATATTTTCCCAAAATATTAGAAATATTCGAACGCGTATTAACATCTGCGTTATTTTATTTTATTCTTTAATTTCATTGTCAAAGTTTTCAATAATATATTCGTATCCTACCCAAAATGATGCACGCAAAGTATAACACTTGCGTAATATATGAATAACTAAAAACAAATTAGATTCAAAGCAGAAATAAATCGCGCAATGTTACGTCATGCAGTCAGACACGCGTGACCGAAATAAGCTGTATCAATAACCTGTGCCCGTTCGATTCGGAGAAGAAATCATACTATTTAAGAATGGTTCAATTAGTTTGTTCGCCTACATTGCATACGACCCCAGAATGGTGTATATATCTTAGTTGTTGCATGTTGTGGCGTAAACCATAACTTTTGGTGCTGAAATAATTTTACTTGGGAAAAGTGAGGGAGGTCAAAACTGTTTGGGTTGGATTAAGATTTTCTTCAAATTTGAGTCTATGTGATTTAATTATGAGTTGAGTCACATTAAATCCAATCGAGTAAAACATTTCTATAGATTAGTAGAATACCCGTCCCAGAACGGCTATGAGGAATAAATATAGCACTAGTTTTAAATTTTAATGCTTTTCTTTCTTTAAGATTATGTTACGGCGTCGGTTATAGTTAACAAAAAAGTAATGTGCACACGTTGCACAACCTGTAGCCTAGATTACATATTCCATAATTTATAATAAGTTCAATAGTTTAGGCTTATTACCAAACACATACATATTATTGACGCTCTCGCGCGTGCACCAATTCTTTTAAAAATGTATTCGTCAAAATGTCATGTAGAGCAATTCTTTTCTCTATTACCTTCTTGTATCAAACTTCTTTAAATATATATATATATATATATATATATATATAGCACGTGAGGGTTTTGGTGGACGAACCCCCTAAATGGTAAACTTTACAAAATACATTATGTACTTATGTAACTCATCGGGTTGCCGAGAATATATATTCCAAAATTTATAATGCTCGTTTTTTTTTTAAATAAAATAAAATTTAAAATAGAACTTGATATATATGCCCCCTTAAATGTTAACACAAATAAACAAAATAATGTACCCAGATTAGACACCTTATATTTTAGAATATATGTTCCGAAATTTATAATGTTCGGTGTTTAAAAAAAAAAAAAATTTTTTAAATAGAACATTATATATATGCCCCCCCCCTATAAATGTTAACATTTATTAACAAAATAATTTGCCCATATTACGCACCTTATATTTTAGCATATATCTTCCAAAATTCATGATGATCCGTTCATTAGTTTAGGAAATAATCTTTTACACACACACACACAATGTTTTTATAAGATAAAATAAAATCTAGACTTTTGGAATGTAAATGAACCTTGCTTGAGAATCATCGAGCTTAAATTAGAATAGGTTGGTAAGTAGAAAGTATAGAAAGTATATAAGAAAAAAAGTCTCAAGCAAAATAAAAATACAAAGGAATACAAGAACTGTTATTCTTAAGATGCGTCCATTCACTCTGCGCGATTAATGATGAAAAGTGGTGTGACTTTGAACGGCCGATAATAAATAAGACAACACGGTGGTATACTTACAAGTGTGTGTATTTACAGAAGTACTAAATAGTATGTTACAGAAAGACTGATTATTTACATCCTCCCTAACGCTGGAAGACGTGGCACAAGGTCCGAAAGTGGGTTTTTTGGGGACCAGCGCACAAAAGGTAGCGCACTCTGGCCCTGTAAAACACGCTTAGGTAGCCCTGTCGGTATTCCCCCGTCGTGGCACCTTGGGTAGTTAGCAATTAACTTACTCCTCCCTAAAGAGTAAAGGCGAAGCCTGGGAGGGTGGACCCTCTAAGACTACCCAGAACTACACCTCAGCCCGACAAGAAAGGCCACCATCCGTGAGAATGACTCATCTCCGTCGAGATCAAATCCACGACATGGTAAAAATGGTGTCTCTGACTTTCACAGTAAGGCTTATTATTTTCCTCCCACCCACCGTAAGAAGATGCGACACAAGGTCGCGAAGTGGGTTTTCGTCAGCCAGCACCCTAGAGGTAGTGAATTCTGGCACTGAAAAAACTCCTAGGCAGAAATGTCGGTATTCCCCGGTCTATGCGCCTCAGGCAGTTAGCAATAACTAACGACTCTCAAAAGAGGAAAAGCAAGTCCTGGGAGAGTGGACCTTCTATGACTACCAATACCGATAGTAGAAAGCCCAAAAGAAGAAAGGCCACCATACGTCATAATTGTCCATCTCCGTCTGACTGATTGTCGAGAACGAATCCTCGACATTGTAAGAATGGCGTATTTGACTTTCACAGTAAGACGGCGCAAGAAAGACTGCTCATCTTTCGTCATAGGCTCTTCTAGACATAATGTCTAGAAGAGTCCATATGGTCGCGAAATAGGGTAGATCACCACCACACCATAAAAAACTGCTATTTCAAACAAGCCTACGCACGGACATTACCTCTCATAGAGATACCTGGACACATCTAAACTTATCACTTTAAACGTAAACACAGCAGAAGTGACAATTAATTGTGATATATTCAAAAAGTGTTATTACAAACTATAGTGTTTTCCAACCTAAAATGATATTATTTAAAATTACAATGTATTACTTACACTATATTATGTATTACGCTTTTTCGACATAGGTAATATCATTAGATAACTGATTTATTTAGTCAAGAGGGCTGGGAATAAACAAAGAAAACAACAAAGTAAAAAATGATAGTCGTACAGGATTTGAACTTATTCCATCGAAAGAGAAACCATCTAACGCGTGTGTTTTCTTAGGCCGTTTGACTAAGGAGCCGAACGCTTAAACAAAGCTTAGGAGTCTCATTTTTTTACTTTGTGATCTACTTCGTTTATTCCTAGTCGTGTGAACAAAATTAACTGTTTATTAAAAGATATTACCCACGTAAACATGCGCGTCAAACAAAAAGGCATCGTAATAATTAATAAACTGAAATATGAAAACCATAGGGAAACGCTATTTCAAGCTTAACCGTGACAGACCTACTAAAATGAAATGCAAAGCTTAAATGTGACAGACTGACGAAAAATCTATTTTAAACGTATGTGTGACAGACCGACGAAATTGAGATTAGAAATTGAAGTGTGACAGACCAAAGTAAATTTTATTTGAAACGCGGAATGGAACCGAGTATATCAGGAGATTCGTTGATGCCTCGAATATAAGATGCGCCCATTCAATCTTCGCATTTAACAATGCAAATACAATTTCAACTGATGCGTTTCCGACGGACGGACGATTCTTTTGTACGGAGTCCAGGACGCATCTAACAGAAATAGAAATAAAAAAACATAAATTCCTAAAACACGTTGATAAAAAACGAAGATGACAAAAACAAAGATTTCAAAGAAATAATTTTTGTTTTCCATTTCACAATATCATAAAATGAATTCAGATGTTTAAGAATGATGAAACAGTTTTTTCCATTTTTCCGAACGGTCCACTCTAACCTCGCAGCAACCATTATTTCCTTCTTGTCTTACCGAATCGACAATTCACTCAGATTTTAGATAAAAACCAATCGTCTAAACTGATCGATCTAAAATCAAATCTTTACCGACCACCGCCACCACACCCCTGTCAGACTCATATTCAATTTCATAAATGTCACTATTACTTTCCGATAAATACTTTGTCTTTTGACTGGGGATGGTGCTATAAGTATGATTGATGCCTGACAAGGTTGACAAAGGAATTATCAGCCTCAATATTTCATTTTTTTAAAGTAAATCTGACTCATCGTAGACCACGGACAACAATGAATGTTTATTGATGTTTATCAAAACAATTTTCAAACAGTGAATACAGGATGGTCTAAATGAATCCTGTAAAATTATAAACTGACAAAATGCTTGCCTAATCTTTGTTTAATCATCGAGCAATTTTCTTGTTCTTTTTGAAATATGAAAAAGAACAAGAAAATTGATCGATGATTTAACATCGGAATTTCTTTACTGAGAGAGCGCAACGAATTACCGGAATAAGTCGTCAGGATATAACTTGTAAATTCGTACGAATTAACACGGTACGAGTGTTTTGACTGGTTTAATTCTGCAGTTGACAATGGATTCTCCGATTCTTTTAAGAAAATACACGTAAAGATTGCCAACATCCTAAGTGAAAGTTATGCCATGGATCCGATGGGATTCGAACCTGATACACCTAAGCCATCATCCAACGTTTTTTCCTACTTCACCATAGTCAACAAGTGTAAATATTCGTTGTTTTATTTTTCTCACTATAATTTAATAGGTTTTTTTATTATATAATAACGTAGCGCTTGCATAGTTCGAGTTGGTAGCTTTTAGATGAGACTTTTTCAAAAACGTTTTTGAATTTACAATAATTATACCGATGTAATAAAGAAAGAAAAGTAGAAACAAATAATGAACCAATTTTTAATTTCCCCTATTTACTTGCCTCCCCACGTGGGCAGAGTTAGACAAAATGTACGTGTTTATATGGGAACAAACCAGCTCCCTTAAAAGAGGCACTAGATTGAAAAAGAATGTTTCAATCTAGAAGTACTTCTCCTTTACTGGCCTATGACAGCGTAGACACGGTGCAGCATCAGAAAAGATACAATACTTTGTTCCTAGTCAAAGAGTGTTATATTTCTTTTTATTTTGTTATTAATTTTCAAATTGTGCACTTGCATTCTGTTGTTTTTCGAATATTTTACGGATATTCTTTTGGAAGCAGGAATGAACAACTACAAAGAGTGTGGCGATATTGGACTGGATGTGTAACACAGAGTTTAAAACACTATTTCCCACATGAAGTAAAAGTAAGTAGAGAGTTGGACGATTCCATTCAAAGTAACACAAAAAAAATGGGTTTTTAAAACTTACACATTTTAAATTACACAACGCTTAAACTAAGGAACAATATCTAATTCTTTTCACGTGCGATAGCGCTATCCTTCTAACTGTACCTTCCTTGTGCCTGTTGTGTCTGTTTGACAAGTATTTCAATCGATTGTGTTCTGATGAACTGGCTGCTCTGGTACACTCACGACGTAAATTCACTAAACCAACCCGACAATCTGCCAAATTCCATCCATTCACTGTGGAGGTCCCCAAATGCCGAAGAGCTTTCTACTCCAAAAACTTATTTCCCGGTGCTGTTGGATTCTGGAACTCCCTCCCTGCTCCCTGTTTTCCTGACAGTACTGACATAGAGGAATTTAAAATTAATGTATACAGGGATCTCGCTGCACAGCTCCAAATTTAGGTTGACCCCCTCCCCCCAAACTCTCACCCTTTTTCTCAATAGCCGCTTACGTCTACAGTGGCGGCCTGTCTTGTTTTGGGTGAACTATGTTTAAAAAGCAAAACAAAAACAAACATTTAAACACAAATCACCGTTGGAAGATCATCCCGATCTTTCTAGTGACACCATGCAACAAAAAAGGAAGAAGGAAAAAATCTTACTATTCCCGAAGAAGACATTATAACTTCAAATCTAGGTAGATTTTAAATAAATAATATTGATTTTATATATATATATATATATATATATATATATATATATATATATAGATATATATATATATATATATATATATATATGTGTGTGTGTGTGGGGGGGGGGGTAAAAACAAATTTGTCGCCCCCAAATCTAGGGTGGGCTCTGTAGTGAGTAGTGTTAACACAGACCTTATCACTGACTTACCGGTTGTTGAAAACGGCCATCTGGGCTAAGACGTTGGAATTTGAGTTTGAAACATTACTCGTGTAGGTTCCAGAGTTCGAGTCCGGCGATCGGTATGAATAATATTCTCTACACTAACGATGTCCGTAAGGATGACACGTATACGTATGTAGATGAAAACATATATATATATATATATATAATAGTAATAATAATCCGGGTAAAACATCAACAGGGTAGTAATCCAAAGAATTTCAACCGGGTTCATAAAAAGTGTTAAAAATCAAATAGAGCTAAGGTTAAGATCGGATTCTAACTCTCCCTGATGAGATCGCAGTTTATAATAGCTGTTGATCGATAACATCGAGATGTCAGTGTAGCAGATTTTGTACATGTCTATTTAAATAAAAATAATCATATATATATATATATATATATATATATATATATATATATAGTCTAAAGAAGCTTTGAGTCATTAAAAAAAAAATGTAAAATGCAGTTTAAATTCCCAGACAAACTAACTAAATCCAAGATATTGCAGACTTAACATTCGTTGGAAAATTAATAAATGAAAAAATATAAGTAATGAAAAAATATAAGTAAAAAAAAAAAAAAGAAAAAAAGAAAAAAAGAAAAAAAGAGTGAAACAAAAACAGGAGACCTTAAGCGTCTAATATTAACACGGGGATCATCAGCTGTTTACCATGTAACTGTTTCGGAGATTTAAAAACAGGACAGTTATAATATTCATGGCTCTCCAATGGTACTGATTATACGACCCCAATAATCAAGTGTCGAAATAATTCAGCTTAAAATATCACTAATATATACATAAATAAATAATAGTAATGATAAAATAATAATAATAATAATAATATATTACACTTAAGACTACCGTATGATATAGTAATTTGCATATCAAATAACATTAATTATAACAGTAATAAAAAAATATAAAAATAATAATACTATCTAAACACTATATCCAAGAACCATTCTGCAATATGGTAGTTAGCAATAAAATTATATAGGAATCAAAGTTACATTAAAAAAATAAATAAAAAATAAAGCTTAAGTACCTTTGGTACCAGAAAAGTAATTAGATAAGAGGAAGGAAACCTAGCCATACAGATCTAAATACCCAATATATAGTCTAAAGAAGCTTTGAGTCATTAAAAATATATATATATATATATATATATATATATATATATATATATATATATATATATATATATGCAAGATGAAATGGAATTAAAGAAAAGCGAATCAACAAACTAACAAAAATACAAACTCAACACATATAAAAGCTCTTAAGTTAGTTTGTTAGTTTGTCTATTCGCTTATCCTAACTTCCATTTGTATTTTGCATTTTATTCCGGCTATGAAGATAGTTAAAATAAACAGATGTTTCAATAATGATCTAAAACCGTACAATTAGTTGACGGATTTTATTTACAATTAATATAAAATGATATATTACTTATTAAAAACAATTAGGAAATAGTAACAGGCGTATAATTGAATTTTTTTGTCCAAACAGATGCCGAACCACACAAATTCTATAACAAGCTGTTTATTGTATACAATTGCTGGAACAAAAAGTGCTATTTTTAGCCAGTAGCTGCGGCGTAAGGTGTTTACATAAGTGTAAACGGACACCGTAGATTCGACAGAATTTTTACTCACTATATCCGATTACAGAATCTAGTACTGTATCCATCGTGCAATTTCCGCATAACCAGATAAGGAAACAAATATTCCGAGGAAATAAAAATGAGAACCGAAGAACCACAATAGAATCGGCACTTTTTTTCCAATGTGAATGGTTTCGAACTTCGAAGATGTCCTAATATACGATACAACTCTATCAACAAGATATCGACGGGGACTGCTTTCGGAAAATAGAAAGAGAATTTAAGACACACAAATTCATTGTTTTAAGTGATAAATCTTAATTTAAAAGTGAAACATCGAAAACAATAAGAACACATATTCGTAAGTTGCGTCTATTAAATCTGCCAGGTTTGCGATCAAAAAGAACTTAAGTGGAACAAACCGACGAAAATTCTATTTCAAACTGAAGCATTAAGATCGACGGACGATCATAAACAAAACGTGTACGCATCAAACATTTGTAATTACAAATTAACACCAACAAATCCGCTAAAATGCTATTTCAAATGTCAATGTGACACACCGAGCTAAATTATATTTAAAACTTAAACGTAATATAGCGACTGACGAAGGGAGGCACAAAAACACCTATAGGGAGTTTGAATTACCTACTAGACGCTATCCTCGAGTGTCTTCGGTCTCTCTGTACAAGCGTTTGTCAGGACAACCTGACATGAGGATACTTCACCCTACAAGTTAACCCCGACAAAATATTCAAAATAACATAGTATTCGAAGCACAAATAAGATCCACTCGACATTGGCTCATTATAGGAATAGGGCACCTTCTGCATATAATGTTACCTCAAGTAACAACACTTAGCTGGATACTCCACCAGACTAGATGAATTCTTGTCCTGGAATCCGGTTCGACCAAGAGACCAAAAGAAAGATATACTATAACATAATCAATAGGTCAGTTGGGGAGAAAGAGAGAACTTTTATAGAATATTCGAATATCTATGTATCTCATACAGAAATCAAGTGTTAGCCCCAGGTAGAGGCCCCTTGATTTCTGAGAACTTCGACTGAAGTAAAATGAAGCAAAAAAAGGAACAAAAATAAATATACATTTTCTGACAGACTTTTAAAAGGTTAATTACAGTACAATACTAGTAGTTGTAGTTGTAATCCGTCGGCGCTGATAATAATAATAAAAATGTTACTCTATGTGATGCTTGGATTAAATGGAACATGGAAGCCATTATTAAAATCTATATATTATACTAGCGGGACCTGTGTCCCGGCGTTGTCAGATACAATTAAGAAACAAAAAAATTCTTGCTCCACCTTGTGACCCATATACTTATATTTAATCTAATGTTTAACTGCTTATATTTTTGAATTTTCAAGTTATGAATAAACAATGTAAACGTGTTTCTTTTATGCTTTAATTTCGGTGAATTTAAGGCAAATATAATTATTAACAATTCTGACGCCACTAAAATACGGCCATGCTGAAATTGCTAGAAGTCTTGGAGTCTTCTTTTAACTACAACGAGAAGAAAGATCTGACGACACAGCATAAAATGATGCCAGAGGGATAACTCTAAAAGTATACACTGGAGTTTTAAGTGTATCATGCGTGGTTTTTCCTTGATCGTTCCTCCATTGTTGGTGACACAAGCAATGCTGTTGTTAGTTGTAAACATGTTCAGTAAGGTGCAAATACGTTCTTTTAACTCGAAGCGAAGTGTAAAAAAAGAAAAAAAGCCTGCTTACAATCTTGCACAAGCGTGGATCATTTTTTACTTCATAATTGTAGAGTTGATTATATTATTGTCAGTATAATTCACGGTTAAAGAGAAATACGTTTCTATATAATGCCTCGATAGTCTGTAAACTTCAGGTTTACATTGCATTTTTCTTGCCAAACGCATACATTGAAATGTTACATTCTAAGAATGTATCTTCTTATTTGTTAATGACAGAGCAATGTTACATCTTTATATAAAATGTATTAATTTAGTAGACAATAGTTTTGTAGTGATTGCTTCCTTTTTACCAAAATGGCAAGGCTTTAATCATCATTAAAATATTTGACGTCATTAAGAATCGAAACAAATATCTAGCCAATCAACAAACAGGAAAGTCAGTATCATTATCGTCCTCTTTATCACTGTACTTATCACTACGTATCCTTTCTTTATTAGTGCCTTCTTTTGTATGTATGTATGTATGTAAGTCAAATAGCGCTCAACTGACGGCGCCATTCGACGCCTTCATGTTGTGGCCATCAGTATGAATTAAAGCAAAGATAGTCCATTTGTTTGTTTTAGTTTTCAAAACTCCACGAACAAATAGAATTCGGCGATAAAACCCAAACGATTACGGGAATAGGACGACATCAAAACAATCTTTTGCAACGATAGAAATGAGAATAAGCAAAAACATATTTTTTTAAATGATGTCATAAAATAAAGAGAAAGAGAGTTACGGAAGAGTGAATAAAAAATATCGGAAAACGGAAATGAGACAAAAATCTCAGAGGATTGTGAGTGTATGGAAGTGGGTGTAAAGTGGAAGGTAATATATAAAACTATATCTGATTCCCAAAATTGAAAGCAGATCGAATAAGTGGATAAATGAAAATGATGTTTTATTGACAAAAAAGAGTAAAAGACAAGCCTTCAGGAAAAGATAACTCTAGGAAGGAAGAAAAGGAGTAGAAGGACAGAAGAAGAGTAGAGGAATGACGGAGGAAATAAGTAATAAAAAAGAGTGAATGGTGGCAAAATAATAATGGAAGTAAGAGAATAATTGAATGTAGTAAGTAAAAAGAATATTAAGATAAATAAGATGGAAGGCAGGAAGGAATGAATGATGAAATTAAGGAAAGAAGAATTGAGTAATGATGTACGCAGCAATAAAAGAAATGGCGTTTGAATGGAACGAATGGTGGAAGCAAAGAAAGATAGCAATGAAGAGGACAAGAACAAACGAAGAAATAAGAGACGGGTGAAGGAAGGGAGTAACAAGAGGAATAATAAATGAATGAAGATAAAGAATAATAGCAAGAAAGAAAGGGAAAAAAGAATGAAGAAATGATTGACGGAAGGGATAAATGAATGACATTTGGAAGGAAGAATAGCGAGTGAAAATAAGAAAAAAAAGAATGAAGAAATTATTGACGGAAGGGATAAATGAATGACATTTGGAAGGAAGAATAGCGAGTGAAAAGAAGAAAATAAATAATGAAAAAAGGATAGGTGAATGAAAAGAAGAACGGGTTCAAGTAATGAAGAAAGCAGGAAAGAAGAAGGTAATAAATAAGAAAACATGAAAGGAATACAAAAATGAAGAATGGAAGGAACTAATTGAAGAATTATTAAAAACAAGCAGGGAAGATAAAAATAAAAGAAAGGCAAAAATAGTTCAGCAAAGAAAGGGTTAGCACCTTCTTGAAACATAAGCATATTTAATAAAAATTCATTGGTGTATAGACAACTAGACATACAGAAATTAAATAATAATTTCTTCATTAATAGTTTTCAAATGACCAGTAATCGCCCAGGGGTAAAAAACATGCAGTGTTCCCTGGAGTCTGATTTAAAACAAATGTCTCCAGATTTCGAAGACTCACATGCTTCTTTTGAACTAGTTGCAAATCACTGTACGTTCTCGCAACAACCGTTTACTATTAAATTGTACTTAATAACGACCGTTTGGTTTCTCTTAAATTTTAGTTGAAATAAGCCTCCTCAAGATCTCGGAACTTTCCGGGCCCAATCAGTGGAAGTCTCTATGATGCTCCCTCGCTTCGGTCTCTCTATCCTCTTAGACCTCTCCTGACCTTTTTTGTGGTAAGAATCGGTGTTTTTTGAAGGCGGGGGTAGGTGAAGGATTGTCAGATTATAAGATTGTTACTTTATATACATTTCTTACATACATTAGTCTTTCGTTTGTCATGTTTAAACTTGAAATAACATTTGTTTTAATCAAGCATGATAGACCAACAATTATATCTAAAACTTAAGCGCGATAGACAAATTAAACTATTATTTCTAACTTTACCATATTGGAAACGGAAGTCGGACGGATAACGGACAATGAGTATAATGAAAATATTCGAATGCACCTAAAAATAAATTTCTGGTTCGAGATCTGTCGGTGGTAATGCATCTTATTCACTAATATATTTGGAGAAACGTATTAATCCTATAGTTTCTACTTCATTTGTGGGCGTGTTGCTTTGCGATTTCTTTCGTTCAAACGCACAAATAATGCTATACATTATTTGCTATTGATTGTTTTTCCTTTATCAAAATAATCGATGAACAAAATACGTTTCTCACTGCTTAATACGCAGGCCAAAACCATACCTTCTGATGTTTGCATCTTTGGTCGCTTTGAACGTATGTTCTTTACTGCTATCAGCTCAACTGATTCTCGATTTTACTCCAGAGTGAAGTGATAGATTAATGTCTTATCCATTGTCACATATGAACACGAACACGTTTTTTTGTTGTGTTGAAACAGTTGCTCTAAATAGTCTGCGCGTTGTTGTTTTTGATTGATTGTGAACAAACGTTCTCATTGACAAATATTCATGCAAAATGGTGAATACAGTGACATTTAATATTTTTATTTCTTCTCTATCTCACGCAACTAAAATTTCCAATCGGTCAAAACAAGTTTGTTGTGATGCTTTTAGGGACAACTGACGCATTTGGACAACCTGAGCGTCCAGAATCATTTGTGTCTCTACGACCGCGTTTTAAGTTAGCATACCACCTCTTACCCAATGTTTCCAACTGAGTAGGATCAAAAAATACTTATTACCTCATTGCTTTGCTTGTGCAGTATTTTCCCCGTCAGAAAGCAATGCTTTATAAACACACGTAGTTCAGATGTTTCCATTGGTTTGAAAATTTTAACCAGTAACTTTACATAAATATCTGTAACCTTTCGTCAACCAAAGGTAGGTGGACAGTAAAAAACATTTATTTAGAGTTCACTTATACGTACAATTACATGTAATAAAACAATTATATTAATGAAAATTAAATGTTTATCAACGGAAGTGTTTTCCTTCTTGATTTACACAGCTTTGAAGTCTGCCTCTTACGCTTCGACAAACATTTCAATATATGCTGCCCACCTACTTTTGGCTCACCCTGTATATGTATGAAAGATTAATAATATAATGCAAGCCCCCAAAATACAATTTATATAATCCATCCACAAGAAACCCAATCCATACTGTTAATAATACATATTCCGTATTCTTAACGTATTCTTCATATATAGTAATATGAAGTACATATAAATACATATTCGATAAAATGAGAAAAAAGTAGTTGAAAAATATGTGTTCACTAGCAAGGTCTTATTTATTATTCATCAATAATGTTTTCACATTGCGAATTTCGATTGACAACATTTAGAATGTTGTTGTTTCCTGTTAACTGTTGTTGCATATGGAAGAAAAAAACGGTCATCTCTGCACGCATATACAATACACTGGAATAGGCAGGTGAAGTTAGGGTGGTAGCGCTTGATTGATTGATTTGGCAATTAATTCATATTGTGTTACTGGACGAATATATAACATAATTAAAGCCTTCCTATCCAAAAAAAGGTCTAGGTTGGCCTTTATTGCCGTTCATCTAAACATGACATGAAGTAAAAAACATTTCCTCCGATCCCCCTAATTCTTTTTTACTCCCCCCCCCCCAAAAAAAATTGTTTTTGCTCTCCCCCACCCCCAAAATATATTTAGTTAAAAAAAAATTCCTTTCCCCCCATTTTTTTTTTACTCTCCCCCACCTAAAGAAATATATTTAGTTGTATCATGTGTATCCTAAGGATTGATCCGTGGACCTTTATTGTTCCTGGTTTTCATAAACGACTTCTTTGATGACATTGTGTCTGAGATGGATATATTTGGTGACGACACCACGCTCTACTCTCGTCATGTGGGTAAAACGGGCGCGCACAGATCCGAGGTAATTGCTAACTCCTTAGAAATATACCTCCAGTCTGTAGTGGAGTGGGGTCATTAAGTGATAGTAACATTTCATGCTGCTAAGACAAAGCTCTTTTCCTTAAACAACTACAAGAAATTTCTTCAGCCGCCGATTGCCATGCGAAATAACACCCTACCTCTGCTGCAAAGAAAGTGGACTCCCTCTACCGTGCTAGAAGATTTCTCAACACCGGACAGTATTCTATATATCTATAAAGCCACCATCCACCCATGCATTGAGTATTGTTGTCACACCTTCGTTTCTGCACCATCCACCAGTCTCTCTCTCTCTCAGACAAAGTCGACAAAAAGAGTCTCTAATCTAATAGGTCCTTCACTATCCACCAAGCTACAAGCACTGCCCCATCGCCGCAATGTTGCATCATAATGTTTGTTTTAAAAGTACTTTAATGAATTGTGACTTGATAAACTTGCTGCTCTGGTGATCTCTCGACGGAAATACACTCGACCAACCCGACAATCAGATAAATCCCATCCAATCACGGTTGATGTCCCCAGATGCTGGAGAGCCTTCTACTCCAATAGCTTTTTTCCTCGAGCTGCCGGCCTTTAGAACTCGATCTCTGTACCCTGTTACCACGACTGTACCGACATACAGAAATTTAAAATTTATATGAACAAGCATGTCGCTGTACAGCTTTCAATTTAGGACAGCCCCCCCAAACAATCACTCGAGTTCTCACTAGCCCTTACGTCTACAGTGGCAACTTACCTTGTTTGGGGTGAACTAAGTTAAATATATATATATATATATATATATATATATATATATATATATATATATATATATATATATATAGTAAGCAATGAAAATATATATGGCAATCAAGCTACACAGAGGCTCCCGTGTTTCATCCCCGGGGGGGATCGTCAGGCTAAATGCATGGAGTTATTTTTGTCAGGTGTTTTTATATACATGGCTTGCTAGTTAACCAATCAGATTCTTTGTTCGCGGGAAGCCCAACGATTGGCTGAGGGAACAACAAAGAATCTGATTGGTAAACTAGCAAGCCATGTATATAAAAAAACCTGACAAAAATAACTCCATGCATTTAGCCTGACGATTCCCCCCGGGGATGAAACACGGGAGCCTCTGTGTAGCTTGATTGCCATATATATTTTCATTGCTTACTACCTAGCTCTACTTACGTATCGAGCACTGTTGAAGTAAATACTGAAAACTGACACATAAAAAATTATATCTCCTTATAATATTTTATGTGGATACATGAAGTACTAATATATATATATATATATATATATATATATATATATATATATATATATATATATATATATATATATATATCATACACTTATATGGTCATTTTCGATCACTACTACACGTTGCGAGGGTATTAGTTGTTTGGATACCACACTTGTAAAATCAACCTCGTGAAGTCAGAACTTATCCGATCCAACACTGCTGATATTGTACGCACAAACGGCTCGACATTTTTTTCAGATAACATTTTATAGCAATAATATATATTTTAAATTTACCTGTTCTTACATTGTATTGCAATTAGACGGTAAATCTGATCGTCACAAGTTTCAGCTCACATTCAAATTTAGAGACGCGTGGGATAGAAATGCTTTACTGCTGATCGGATTTACCACGAAATTTCAGTATATATTCATTATTGTTACTAACAAACATATGATCCCTCTGGCTGCATATTACTGCTAGTATATTTGACGAACAAACACATACTACTCTGTCTCTACAGGATGAGTTAATGCCTGTGATAGGATGGTGTCATGATGAACGAACTTATACTACACTACGTTCCAAGAAGGAGGTAATGCTTGAGAGTATAGTCTCATGATAGAAGAAAGATACTACACTACCCCGCAAAAAACAACAAAAACAAGGATCAGTTGATACATTGGAGGTACGAGCATGACAACAGAACATATACTACACTGCCAGTCCAAGGAGGAGGTAATGCTTAGGAGGGTGGTTTCCTAGACTACCCTCTTTTGATTTAGTAATTAAAGATTGTAGGAGTATATCTTCGGCTTCAAACAGACAGATACCAAATCTACATTATTAATAAATATATACATATTGCAAATATTCATGTTCATTGTTGAAAGAAATCGAGAATTCATATCAGTTTCGATAATTAAAGTATGTCTGTTTAAATGGATATTTGTTTCTCAGATATGCAACATAGATATTTCTAACGTATTATATATATATATATATATATATATATATATATATATATATATATATATATATATATATATACATATATATATATGAAGGAACCATAAACAAAGCAAATACAGCTATATAAATATAAAAAGAAACTTGTCTAAGAAAATGCAGATTAGTTTCCTGAGAATGTTTCCCTTTCAAGCGGCAACCGAAACCTATCACATAATAATCGAACGAAAAATCCGAAAGGATCGATATAAAAACGGGTAAATAAATCTGATATCATTGCTATAAAATGATAGGGAATAGGAAAATCGGCACAACTTCTGGGGATAAACGAGTGCGATAAAAATCGAAATGCGAGTTTGGGGAAACGAAAAAGGAAATTGCGAAAGAATATTAATAAAGCCGTTAAGTAACAATGGGTGGTTGGTGGGGGCGCGGATGCCCCCCCCCCCTTCTCCCAGCAAAACGTGATGAAGATGTAAATAAGCTTCATGCTACGACGAGCGGATAACGAAGAAGAAAAAGGTGATAATAATGGAATTAAAAAATGTGAATAAAACCTTATTCGTCTCAAGTGCTTAGGGAAAAATATAATAAAAATAAAAGAAAAAGAAAAGAAAAAGAAAAATTAAATAAACATAAAATTAAAATTAAAAAAAAAAAGAAAAAGAAAAGAAAAATTAAATTAAATAAAATAAAATAAAATAAATAAAATAAAACCTTATTCGTCTCAAGTGCGTAGGGAAAAATATAATAAAAATAAAAGAAAAAGAAAAGAAAAAGAAAAATTAAATAAACATAAAATTAAAATTAAAGAAAATAAAAGAAAAAGAAAAGAAAAAGAAAATAAAATAAAATAAATAAAATAAAACCTTATTCGTCTCAAGTGCTTAGGGAAAAATATAATAAAAATAAAAGAAAAAGAAAAGAAAAAGAAAAATTAAATAAACATGAAATTAAAATTAAAGAAAATAAAAGAAAAAGAAAAGAAAAAGAAAAGAAAATAAAATAAATAAAATAAAACCTTATTCGTCTCAAGTGCGTAGGGAAAAATATAATAAAAATAAAAGAAAAAGAAAAGAAAAAGAAAAATTAAATAAACATAAAATTAAAATTAAAGAAAATAAAAGAAAAAGAAAAGAAAAAGAAAAGAAAAGAAAATAAATAAAATAAAACCTTATTCGTCTCAAGTGCGTAGGGAAAAATATAATAAAATTAAAAGAAAAAGAAAAGAAAAAGAAAAGACAAGTAAAAGAAATAAAAATTAAATAAACATGAAATTAAAATTAAAATTAAAGAAAAATTAAAGAAAAAGAAAAGATCAATTAAAGAAAATTAAATTAAAATTAAAGAAAAATAAAAGAAAAAGAAAAGAAAAATTAAATAAACATAACATTAAAATTTAAGAAAAATAAAAGAAACAGAAAAGAAAAGTAAAAGAAAAATTAAATAAACATGAAATTAAAATTAAAATTAAAGAAAAAGAAAAGAAAAAGATAAGAAAAATTAAAGAAGATTAAATTAAAATTTAAGAAAAATAAAAGAAAAAGAAAAAAAAATGTAAATATAATGTGAACAAACATCTTTTTACAAAACTCCTCACATAGGATGCCGACTTTAAATCTTGCCCCTAATCAACTTACATCTCATTGGCAATATGTTAATGAAATAAAAAGTTAATGAAATTATGTGAAAATTAATTAAATTATGATTATGTAAATAAAAATAATTAAAACCTTACAAAAACATTTATCCATAAATGAGCACGCTTTTTACTTACTATAAAGTCACCACTTATCAAGAGAAAAAACGACCCAGGAATAAGGGATAAATAAACGGAAATGATTGCCAAGATGAGTCGCACTATGGAGGTAACCAATATTGATCAATGGTATGAACTGATTATTAATTATGGAACAGGAATTGGTTGGCATTAGATTTGAAGATTGTAATCGGCAGGAAAGCAGTCGAATAATGTATTCACATGGAAATTCCACCTTGTTCTAAGTACATGAAAGGAGAAAATATTTTTCCGTTGTGGTAGCTAAACGAGTTGTTACTGTGAATATCTGTCGGCCACTTTGTCACTTATAGCTTCCAAAAGTATTTGACAGAATTGAATCTGATTTGACCTGAAGACTTTTGAAGATTTAGGGCCTGCAAATGTTGGGTGAGTAAACACATTAGTATTAATACTAAAGCTACACACTTATATTCTCGAAAATTCTTGGTCAGAATTGCATGACAAATCCAAGATTTCTAACGGGGGTTAAACAGAATGCTACTATTCTTACTAGTAGTAGTACTACTGCTGATACTAATACTACTGCTAATACTACAAGCGATGAATAATTACAACAGCAATTCACTGAAATGTCAGATTCGTTTTTATCGAATAAGTGTTTAACATGATAAGATCACTCTTTAATATATATTAATTCTGAATATATAATAAAACCACGTGTTAGTTCACTGACAAATCAACCTTTCTCTTGAAATCTTAACTTATTAAAATGTTGACATTAATATATCTCAGGAATATAAAAAGAGTCGTTATTTTATTAAGATATATTATAAATGATCAAACATCTTCTTCTTGGACGTGAACCAACGGTTCAACGACTGAAATCAAGGAGAAGCTTCCTCAGCCATGTTGAACGCCTAAAAAACATCTCAAGAAGAGACCAGACTACAGCTCTTCATCAGACGGCTAGAAAATTGCCCCCCTCTTACTGACATACGATTCCCCTCTTCTGAGACTCTCTCACCTGGTTCAGAGGCACCCTGGCTCCAGTGGAAAACACTCAACCGCCCGAAGATATGAATGGGGCGATCAATAGTTGATATGAGTAGATGGGGTCTACAAAACGTACCCAACCATCTGTGAATCTGGAGAGGGGGTCATACGATGAAACACTGCCTTGTATGGCCCCTACTGCCCAACCGATGCACCATTGAAGATCTTGCATAGTTCAATAGTAATGCAAAGAACTGTGTAAAAACGTGTGAAACTGTCGGATGACCATATACTTCAAAGAAGAAGAATAATCAAACGTGTAAAAAAAACTTGTAGAGAATTCTTCGTTCAGTATTTCTTTCATTCTCTTCTATCCATAGACAGATAATTTCAAAGGAATTCTCGAGTGTCACACTTCATTAATGACTCGTTTACACTCATCAATATGTAATTCATTGTATGTCCTTAAACCCATCTTGATAATCCATCAATTTTATGTTGGATTTTCATCTGATCTACTGAAAGCAAATTAATAGCGGTTATCCTTTTCTTCCTGTAGTCGTGGGTACGACCTTATTAGACTAAATGGTGGAAGGTGACGGTGGTTAAGTGGATATCGACCTGCGTGTTCCAAGTTCGAATCCAGTCGGTTCCACGGTACCACTTTGTTGGCAACCTTCTCGTAGTCCTTCCCGTAAGTACCCGATGAATTTCTAGAAAATCATCGGGTAAGCTAATGCCAACATCAGCATCATCTGATTCACACGAAAGAAGAAGAAGACCAAATGGTGAGACCTCACTTTGGATGCTACAGAAAGTGTGGAGTCATGTCTTCATTACTATTACTCATAAGCTGATCCAGAGTGTTCCTCAGTGTACCATCTATACGTTAAACAGAATATCGCGCACGACACGAAACTGCTTCGGACACTCTAGGGCAAGGTGTTCGACTATCCCACCGCACCACCATCTTTCACAGCCCTTTCCACTTTTTTCTGTCGACGTTATTTCTCAAACTTATCAACTTCCCAAACTCTCCCTCAATACTACACATTCACTGATGCTACTATGATATTACTACGCTATTACTGCGCTGCTGCTGCTACAGCAAACATGTCACCAACACACCTACTTACGTGAAAGGTAATATTTGTTATGAGACGAAAAATCGCGACACGTATGCAACACAGTAACCGGAAAATTCCATGAAAACATTTTTATAAGTTAAAGTAGATATTAAATCTATTTCGGACAATGTTGTTTTTAAATAAACAACACAATCAAAAATAAATAAACAACTAAATAAACGAATTAATTACCAAATAAATAAACGAATAAATAAACCACACTATAAACAAATAAATAAACAACACAATAAACGAATTAATAAACAACTAGTTAAACGAATGAATAAACAAAACAATAAACAAATAAATAAACAACACAATAAACAAATGAATAAAGAACACAATAAACGAATATGTACACAAATAAATAGACAAAAGATAAACAACTAAATAATCGACAAAATAAACAACACAATACACAAATAAATAAACAACGAAATAAACAAATAAAAAACAACTACATAAATGAATAAAGCAACAAATAAAGAAACGGAAAATAAATAACTAAATGAACGGATAAATAAACAAATATATAAACAACACAATGAACCAATAAATAAACAGATAAATAAACGAATAAATAAACAACTAAATAAACGAGAAATAAACAACTAAATAAACAAATTAATAAACAAATAAATAAACAAATAAATAAACGAATAAATAAACAAATAAATGAACAGTTTACTAAACGAATTAATAAACATCTAAATGAACGACTAAATAAACAAATAAATAAACAAATAAATAAACAAATAAATAAACGAATAAAAACAAATAAATAAACAAATAAATAAGCGAATAAATAAACAACTACATAAACAAAGAAATAAACAAATAAATGAACAAAAAAATAAATGAATTAATAAACAAATAAGTAAACAAATAAATAAACGAATAAATAAACAAATAAATAAAAACATAAATGAACAACTAAATAAACGAATAAAAAACAAATAAATAAACAAATAAATAAACAAATAAATAAATAACTAAATAAACGAATTAAAAAACAAATAAAAACAAATAAACAAACAAATAAATAAACGAATTAATAAACGAATTAATAAACAAATAAATACACAAATAAATAGACAAATAAATAAACAACTAAATAAACAACTAAATAAACAACTAAATAAACGAATAAATAAACAAATAAAAACAAATATACAAACAAATAAATACACAACTAAATAAACGAATAAAAACAAATAAGTAAACAAATAAATAGACAAATAAATAAACGAATAAATAAACAACTAAATAAACAAATAAATAAACAAATAAATAAACACATAAAAACAACCAAATAAACAAATGAACAATAAAATAAACAAATAAATAAACAAATAAATAAACGAATAAATAAACAAATAAATAAACAACAGAATGAACAAATAAATAAACAACCAAATAAACTAATAAATAAATAACCCAATAAATAAATAAATAAACAAATAAATAAACGAATAAATAAACAAATAAATAAACAACACAATAAACAAATAAATAAACAACTACATGAACGAATAAGTAAACAAATAAAGAAACTAATAAATAAACAACCAAATAAACGAATAAATAAACAAATAAATAAACAAATAAATAAACAAATAAATACACAAATAAATAAACACCACAATAAACAAATAAATAAACAAATAAATAAACAACTAAATAAACGAATAAATAAACAAATTAAATGAATAAACTTATTTGAGTGTTTTTTGTTGCTGATGGAAAATATTTTTTATATTACGATTCGTAGAATATATAATAAATTATTATTTTATTAAATTGTTATTTTATAAACAATCTTGAAAGAACGACTTAAAAGGAAGGAAGAAATGTATGTATAAATAAATAATAAACGGGAAATAAAGAAACAAGAGAGGAAATAAAATCGATCTGATTATTAGAATAAAATAAAACAATCGATTGAATAATGGAATAAAAAGCGACATATTGCAACATAACGGAAACGATAACTGTAATTGTGTCGTCTTTTTTTCCACCCGACTTCATCTTTATCACAGCATCCATTTCATGTTTATCTTCCGTGCGGTATTTTGAGTATCTTGTCTACATATGTCCATCAATATAACTGCTATCGCAGAGAACTCGCTTTTTCGTGCTTAAATAGCCGCGAGCTAAATGCCGTCATGAGTTAGTTCGTTTTTGCTTATTAAGTTTTATTTTTTATGTCACTGATATTTCACTGCATTTTCGCGTTTTTTGCAACGTTCCGAAATCGTTGGCTTTAATGTCCGCCATTGTTCTTTGATTTATTTTTATATCAATGTCTTTCGTTCAACTTTTTTTGTTTTACTCTTTTAGGTATTGTAATCATTTACTGTTGCGATTGATTTCTTTGTGAACTCACTTGTTAGTTGTTAGAATGTATTTTCGTTTTCTACTTTTTGTTTCGCGTTTATATCAATAATTGCAACGTTTTTTCTTTAATGTGTTTCTTCTGCTGCAAAAAGCACACGAAAAAATAATATTCTTAAGCTGCGTCAATTCAATCCACGCGTTGTGAGATGAGAATGCCTTTTCAACCTTCTTTCGTTTGCTTCACAGCATCTCACTGTTAGATCACCAGCTCGGTTGAGAAAAGCTATGCTAATGTTTTGTTGTCTAGCGCAGCTATGCCGGTTTCGCCGTTGGGTGGTCGATATTTAAGGCATGACTCGATGATGTGGTCTGCTGTCTGTTCAGAGTGACCACAGTCGCAGACAGCCGAGTCCCTGAGTCCCCATCCTTTCATGATCGCGGCGAAATGGCCGACACCTGTCCTGGGGCGGTTGAGCATTGTCCACTGTCGACGAGGGAGGTGCATGCCTGGTAGGTTATCCAGGTCCTCCAGAAATCTGTGCAAACTTGATTTATCTGCTGCCTGCCATCCCTCCGTCCAGCAACGTTTCAGCCAGATTCGTTTTGTGACGTCACCGGGTGTTGGAGGAGATAAAGTCATTCTTTTCGTGGCCTCCTCCATAAGTACCTGCTCACAACAGCGAAACTAATGACTTTAGACCGCTTCCAGCGACCCCAACGTCCTTTTCAACCTGAAACGCGGCAAATCAACGACAATGCTATTTCTAATTAATTAGTGAGATACCAATGAAAAGGCTACTTAAAACATAAGCGCTACAGATAAAGGACAATGATATTTTAAACTTATGCATGTCAATTTTAAACTTATGCATGTCAATTTTAAACTTATGCATGTCAAACGGACAAATATGCAATTTTAAATTAAGCTTGATAGACCAAGGAAAATTCTATTTCAGACTTAAGAACAAATTTGCAAAATATATTTTGCTTCAATACAGAAAAACCAACATAGTCACTTACATAGATCATTGAACTCATCTTAATAAAACATATTCATTGAACACTGATTAGGCTGATTTGCCATCAGATTCCAGGGCAAGTCATCAGTTATTATCAGCAATAAATCACTGGTGTGAGAAGTCCAAGTGAATAAAATGATGAAAAAAAAAGAATTCTTAATTGTGTTTTTTATTTATGGAAATCGCTTCAGACAAGACACGAAGCCACTACATGTAAGGAGCTAAAAAATACTACTTCAACGTCAAAAAAAGCAAACGATAAGTGTTATATTGAGAAATTTCGACACAGCAAACAGCAATTCTTCCCGCTTGGTCAGAAACATCTCTTATGGAATGTGAGGACTAAAGGATAAAATAAGGGAAGCGAGAGTTACGAGACTGCCGAAAGTAAACCCAAAATCAACTTTCTATTCTAACAGAGTTTGTCTGAAGATACCGGCTTTCTAACTTAAAATGCACCAAACATTGATGTTATTGTTTGTTTTCCTTTCCCGTTGCACAACTCAATCATGTTCTGCAAAGTCAAAAACATAAACAATTTTCCTTTACAAAACAACCAAACAAAACACCATGAATAAATATTTGAAGATATAAAGAACTTGAAGCAAAAAAACTTTTAACAAAATTACCAGATTCGGCATTTAATAAACCAAAACGTGTTGATATGCCGTAGAACAAAACAACAAAAACAACCTAATTGCTAATTGTGTTAGAGCATTCTATTAGAGTTAATAACTGACATAAGTAAACATAATTCGTTCAAGGTTTACATGAATTCCAGACTGTTGTGTAAGCATTGATTACCCATGTAGTACTAATCAGACTCAACGTCGCTTAACTTCGGTGATCAAACGGGAACCGGTGTGTGTCAACGTAGGTATGCTGTATATTTGGGAATATCAGGTGCTGCGTGTGCTCTCTGCTTATTGCGACATTGCTTCCGGTCGTCCTAGACTTCTCCTTGCAACTAGAACCAAGCAATGCCGATTCAGGATGTTTATGTTCGAAATTACGCAACCCTTGCTTCACAATTACACACGCAGCTGCCCTTACAGAGCGTATCAATTGTCTCCCCAGACTGAACGGAGGCCATGAATACCTGTGTAAGCATTGTATAATACAAGCATTGACCTAGAGTTGTTCGGAAAAACCAAATATGAGACTTAAAGAAGGTATGTAACACTTTGTTTTTAAAAGTCCCCTTTCTTCTAGATGTATCTTTCACCCTCTCTATCTTTCTGTATCCCCTCTTACTTCCTCCCCTTCATATTGCTTTACTAGCTCTACCCCATCTACACTCCAATATCTCCTCTTCCCTCTCTCTCTCTCTTCCCTACCACTCTTTCCTCTCTCTTACCTATCTCGTCCTTCTCTTTTCCCCACCCTGTCTCCCCCTCACATCTCTCTCCATCTCCCCCTCTCTCGCGTTCTGTGTCAAGTGGAATATATCGGGGATGAATTACTACATGATAACATTAAAAATTCGCTGTAAATCTCGACCTTTCCTGTTAACCTTAAAAAGAGTGAATATTATTTTTAATTCGCCTATACTTTGTCCGAGCCAATAGTGAAAAAGAATATATAACCTTTGCAAGTGTCTTAAGTAGTTTTTTTAGTTTAACCCAGACACACAAACAGACACACAGACATACAGCATTCATTTATATAATAGACTTGTAAAAATATGTTACCTCCGATCGCATATTTTTGCTAGGTTGGTAGATTCACTCATAATATAATAGGCGGGTTTCGAATGATATAATCTTTATACACATTATTTATTTAAAAACTATACGTCGACGCACTATAGATATTTATAGATATATGTTTTGAAACATGACGTAAATCATAAATCTATGATGTACCGTCAATGCTATAATATTTTGTTACGGTAATGTTGTAAGATCTACTTATAAAAAAATTCTAAATAGCTCAGTTCGTAGATTTCATAGTTTTAGTGTCGATTTCAGGTGTTGGGATCTTCTTTATTTGTTTGTCATCTATCAAATAAAAAGGAGTTAAGATCGCTGATATTTCGAAATAAGACAGATTTCGCAATGTATATATTACACCATTTTAAAACGGACACACACAAAGAAAGCGCCCCTTATATTATGAGTGTATCTATCTCTCTCTCTCTCTCTCTCTCTCTCTCTCTCTCTATATATATATATATATATATATATATATATATATATATATATATATATATATATATATATATATATATATTTATTTTAGTACAACATTCGTACCGTCGGTTTCAAACGCAGAAGGACTTAGCCATCCGGCTCTCTTCAGCTTCTGTTGTCATCTGTTTCGGAAATTTGACAACAGAAGCTGAAGAGTACCAGATGGCTAAGTCCTTCTGCGCTTGAAACCGACGATACAAATGTTGTACTCATTTTTCTGTATCAAAATAAATAAATATTACGCTCTTAATTTTTAATTTTTAATTTTATTTCTTAATTAATCGAGCATTCTGCTGAGATTTTTCCTGCTATATTATAAAAAAGTTATATATATATATATATATATATATATATATATATATATATATATATATATATATATATATATATGTATATATATGGAAAATTAAAAAAATATATTATTTATGCATTCATCAACGTTTCGTCTTTATTTCAAGACTTCATCAGGTTGATTGGTTTGAATAAAATAACACACAAGTACAAAATATTTGAAACAGTCACATAGAATATATATATATATATATATATATATATATATATATATAATATATATATATATATATATATATATATATATATATATATATATATATATATATATATATATATATATATATATATATATATATAAGAGAATAGTAGTTTGCTAGAAGCATTGCTTGTAAATAAGTTTGATGAAGGCTGATAGCAATGCAAAATCAATAGGAATTGAGAAATAGATGGTAGGCGAAAAACAAACAATCGAGGACAATATTTTGGTTATGAATTTTCACATGATATATTTATTTTCAATAGATTTTTCACATATTAAATCAGTAAATACTAGACTTACTTATAGATATTAATAAAATCTCCGGGATGGTGGAGCATGTTTTAATAATTTCTGCGAGTACAGCCCTTCTCAAAAAAAGTAATGCTACACGTAGACCGTCGAGCGGATTGTAAAATCAAGATGGCTACCACTCTGAAAGATGAAGCTCGCAGACATTTACGAAGAGATTAGTTAGGATACAATAAGAATTATACTTTTATTTTACTACTGTTTATTTTCGTTCAATTATTATCATCATATTTTTTTAATATTAAGAGGTGAGAGTATAATTTTTAATTTTTTAGTTTTTTATTAAAAGTTGGAAAATAAATTCGAAAACCATTTATTTAATCAATTAATATCAAGGCATTATCTTATCAATATCATACGCATTTACCCATTAATACTTAAGTGCCAGGATTAGTGATTTTTTAATAAAGAAAATATAGGCTGGTCAAAGGGAGATAATTAGTAGTGGGTAATCGCCCTTTAATCGACATACACTAAAAAAAATGGTTAATATATTTATGATTTAATTCAAAATTAAATCTGACAGTTTTATGTTGACTTGATGTGTTTTTCAGTGTAAAAAGGTCCTAAATAATTATTGAACATTACTATGATATTAAAAAAAATATATATTTATTCACATTGATGTTATTAATTTATTATTCATTTTATGTATTTTATGTTGTATATTTTAATCTAGTGTAAAGACACAGTACACATATTTTAGGATGTAATGAGTTAAATAGACAATAATAAACTTATTTAAAAAGAATCCGTAGTTCATGATAAATGAGAATCTTTTTGTAACATTACAAATCAATTTTTTAGTATTAATTAACAGCCACTTGTATCACTTCATTGAAACAACATAGTAATTTGTTGTTCAAAATAAATTATTTTACTTTACCCGTTCCAGGTGCAACATTTCAATGTAGTCGTTATGTCTCAAATCTTGCACAGCCACCATAGATGTAAACGTGATAACCCAATTGTTTTTCTTTTGTATACTAGTATCTGTTGTTAACTATATAGAAATCTGTTTGTCCTTGATTTAGACTAACAGTCACTTCATAGAATTCCACACTCCCTAATTGAGACGCCTATATTTTTTCTAAAGTGAGCGAATGAAAATAGAAAAAGTAAGAATTCTTTATGGTCGCTTGATGTGTATTACCAATACATGAGCATTGAGATAACATACACTCTAATAAGTAACATGTTATGTATGAACTCAACCAATCAAAACTTGACAAAATGGAAAAATGTTATTGCACACACTGAATCTGAAGACAATGTACATAAGGAAGTGTTGAGTTCATTGATCTTAGTAATAGTTCAATTATCCGTAATATAAAAGGACACGTAATGGCAAATAATGAGTGTCTATGTTTCTATTTGTTCGCCAAGCCACAACCTATCAAGCATCATTTGCAGTCAATTCAAAGTATTTGTTTCGTTTATAAACCGAATGACAACTGTTTTCTAATTGATTTCAAAAAGTTAAAAAGAAGTGAAATAATTTTCGACGGCATTAGGAGACTAATATATCTCTATAAATTAGGTGTGTATATCTTTACATATTTGTATGAACAAGATTAACTTCTAAACTAATTAACCGATAATTATAGAATTTTAGAACAGAGATACCAAGCGTAGAGTGTGGTAATACTGCTATATATTTTTTAATTTAGTCTTGTTAAAATGGGGTAAAAGGCGGTTCAATATTCAGATACCTCCAATTTTTATGACATTTTAACAATATTTATTACACATCAATTAATAAATATTCCTTAAATTACAGTTTCCTCGGAGTAATTTAAACACATTTTAGATGACATACATTAAACACCACTCCTTATTGGAAAACTTATATATTTCGGATTTGCATTGAGTTCGGTCCATGGTCATTAGACATGAAATAAGCAAGATTTCCGATATTTCTATTTACTTTTAAGACAACCTGAACTTTTAGCCATTTTCTAGAATCAAAATCATGCAATGTGTTTAGATCAACATTTGAATAAGGATTATAGGCATACGTTTTAGTACATTATATCTTGATTTTGATATTCGTAAGGGGACATAAAATGACTGTAAATCTTTTCTGTTCGAGGAATAGATTTTACTCGTCCTGAGACGGATATTTTTCAAGCATATATATATATATATATATATATATATATAT
>OY744524.1:2507172-2544672 GCA_963556195.1 Sepiola atlantica
CTAGGAGGTCCACCCTCCCAGGCTTTACCTCCCCTCTTTGGGGAGGAGTAAGTTAATTGCTTACTGCCTGAGGCGCCTCTACCGGGGAATGCCGACAAGGCTGCCCAGGTAATTTTTAATGGCCAGAGTGCTCACCAACTGGGGCGCTGGCTTTTCAAGTCCCACTTTCCCGACCCGACCTTGGGTCACATCTTACCTTGTGGGAGTAAGATAAAACTGGCCTTGTGCCTAACCTCCTGGGGAGGTAAATAAAAATGAAAAAAAGGAAGCGGAAAAAGTAACAGGAGGCGGGAATGCAGAAAAGGAGTAAGAAAAAAATGAAAAGAAAACTACATTAAAAAGAAAGAAAACCGAATTGCATTTCACGAATATTGAAGAATCGAAACCATGGAAATAAAACGGAATTCAAATGAAACGGAGAAACTGTTGATGAACGAAATAGACATAATAGATGAATTAAAGTGACTAATAAAGTTTGAAATATTAAAATAAACAAGAAAACAAATATTTTATGAAAAAGCGATAGAACAAAATCTACCTGCAGCAAATTAAGCTTATATATAAAGTAAAGTGAGAGTGTTCCCCAATTTCATTCTATCAAAAACCCCAGCTGTATATATCTATCTGGTTTGTGATTGATTTAGGCCAATTATTAGTTCGTGTTTTCAGAACTAAAACTTCGTTTATATTTAGTTTACTCGAGAGTATCGATTAAAATAGTCATACATACAAAATGTCGGAGATATTTTTACTCTTTCACTCATATAAACTACTACTGCCAGACATCGGGAATACTTCTTTATTTTCATTGTTTTAATTCACCCCCTCTACAAGAAGTTAAACACAAGGTTAGGTATAATTTTGATAAGTAAGCGCACAAGGATTAGTGCACACTGGAATACAGAAAATGCCTGAGCAGCCCCGTCGCATTACCCGGTAGTGACGTCTCAGACGATTCGCAATAAACTAATTTTTTCTGAAAAAGAAAGTTAAGCCTGTGAGAGTTAACCTACTGAACCTGAACAGAACCATACCTCAGTCAGAATAAACAGGGCCAGAAGAAAACACAACGGCCTACTGATTGTCGAGGACGAATCCTTGACTGGTACGAATACTTACTTACCTGTGCTAGGAAAGTTCGTTTGATATTATACATTTTAAACATAAACAAGCAAAGTTTCCTTTTCCTAAACCTTTTTTTTTAATTTCGAAAGATGTCTATTGACTACTCTTTTTAACACGTATAAAGAAATCGAACTCGTTCTTCATTTCGTCATTCTAAACAATTTCGATCTTCCAAAAATGTGTAAATCGTTGACACCACAGTTTTCCAAATATCATTTTCTTAATATATATATATATATATATATATATATATATATATATATATATATATATATATATATATATTGGTACAGAAATATTAGTACAACATTCGTACCGTCGGTTTCAAGCACAGAAGGACTTAGCCATCCGGCTCTCTTCAGCTTCTGGTGTCATCTGTTTCGGAAATGTGAAGTCACGTGTCACTCTCGTTTGGACGCGTTATTTGCTTAGAGTGTTATGTATGTTTGTTTAAATTTAGTGTAAGGAAGGTTTAATAAGGTTGTAAATTTTGCGTACAACAAAATGGTAAGATAAATTTCAGAGGAAAGATTTTTAATCAATGAAACGGGCGGGTGTTTTACACAGTGCCAGGTCAAACTACCATCTCAATATTATTGAGGCGTTAGTTATTAACAATTCTCGACCTGGCCTGTGTAGACAAAAGATTTTGAAGCATCAGTTAGAGATCTTTAATGATTCAAATCAACCATAATGTTGATAGATTTATTTTTTTTTAAATTTTGTTTTTTGTTGTTTTATTTCTCTCAATCGCTTTTTCCAATAAAACCAATATTTCCCCTCATATCTCATTCGATTTTCTTAGTTTTTATCATTCTGACGTTTCCCCTTAGAGGGTCAGACGATAAGGCCTTAAGGAAAACTTTAGCAATTTTCTTTTATTTCCACACGCCCGTTTCATTGATTAGAAATGTTTCCTCTTTATATATATATATATATATATATATATATATATATATATATATATATATATATATATATATATATATAAAAGTGTGGGTTTGTCGTTCAAATTTCAAAGTATTGCAGGGTAAGTTAATAAAATTGAAATATAAGCCATATTAGCAATACAAGATTAATTTATTATTTTTTTTTTTACATTAATCCTATCGATTACGGAATAAAATTCCTTCTTCAGGGGTGACCAGTATTGAGTCATTTTCTTTTTCTTTTTTTTCATCAATAAACAATTGATGAAAAAAAAAGAAAAAAGAAAATGACTCAATACTGGTCTCCCCTGAAGAAGGAATTTTATTCCGTAATCGATAGGATTAATGTAAAAAAAAAAAAATTAATTAATTAATCTTGTATTGCTAATATGGCTTATATTTCAATTTTATTAACTTACTCTGCCATACTTTGAAATTTGAACGACAAACCCACACTTTTTATGACACCGGATTTGAATCATAACCGCCATTCTAACACTGCAGAGACGTCGTACCAAGGACGCTTATCAAGTAACAACGAAATATATATATATATATATATATATATATATATATATATATATATATATATATATATATATATATATATGTGTGTGTTGAGGTACAAAACTTATAAATGCATCTAAAAAGGATGCGCGGAAATCTCTCAAAGGCCCTTTCGACTATCATCTCGTCAGGAGAAAATCGATAGTCTTTAAATCAATAATATCGTCGAAAGAAAGAGTAAACAGGGAATTAAATGTGCCAAATTTACGATGGAGCGATTAAAAGAAGTGAATTTTAAAAAACGATTAAAAGGCACTACGTTAGGGGGGAAAAGGGGAGGGGGTTCAAAGTTCCCCAAAGAGATTTAGAGATCTGACAAATTTCTTCTGCCGGCACAAGGAAGGTTTGCGAATAGCGATAGAGACAGATTCCAATATTTGCAAATGGTTCTTGGAATCTGCTCTATGCAAGACCTCAAAACGGTCTATTTTATAGCTACTGGCACAACTTGGGTTTTCGACCAAATGCTGGCCAATAGCAGAGTCCAAAGACTTAAAGGAGGGGTACCACAAGGATCCTACCCTTCCCTGACGTATTTTTGATGGAATGTGCTGATTTATGCGGTCTGCAAATGCAAGGAAGTGCGCCCTATATAGCATTGGAATTGGTATACAATATTACTATAATTTGTATAGGGCACACTATCCTTACGAAAGGAAGGAAAAGCAGATCTAGTAGCATAAACTAATCGTAAGGAAACAGAGTAGGAACAATTACTAATGCTATCAACAATCTGTTTACCTAGTTTAATACTATTTCCCCCTATCCAAGATAATTTCAAATAAATGGGGCATTTTACAGGCCCAAATATTTGGGGGATTTAAAGTCAGCAACCTTTTTATTAATGCAATCATTGATAAGGTCCTCAGGATAAACATTATCAATCAATATATGCCTGATCCTATTAAGTTCACACGTTAATCTTAGTTTATGCTGCTAGACCTGCTTTTCCTTCCTTTCGTAAGGATAGTGGGCCCTATACAAATTATAGTAATATTGTATACCAATTTAAAAGGTCTATTTTCAATGTTGGTAAATCCAATCTCCTACCAAAATAGACACTCCGGATTGAGATAAAAAATTCGCTCAATCTAGAAGTATTTTTTTATTCACTAACCTTGGAAAACGTCACCCATATTTTTGGAAAATAGTTACATGGGGGCAATGGTTTATATTTGGTCTAATTAAACCACTACTTACAATTGTAGAGGAGTGCAGTAACCCAAAACATAGAGAAATCTATTTGGTTTGATTCAAAACATCGATAAATTCTACTTCAATCACCTAAATTACAGGGCTGTATTCAAATGCTTTTTGACGAATTTATATCTATCTCGGGAAACGCCGGGCCACAGTCCCGCTAGTACATGGTAAATATCTATATTTATAAGATAGTAGATCGCTTTCAGAGACACATTTACGCATAAATATATGCGCTTACGGGAATACGTACAATGCCAATTATTTTTAAAATAAACTGAAATAATGCGGAACTAATAATTACAACTGCAATGAGAAACAAACTGATAAAGTCTTATTCATAATATTAATAATAATAAGTTTACATTGATGATAACGATATTGATGCGTCTATGAAAATTATTATGCCAACAATAATAATGCTAACAGACAATGTTGTAATTATTAATAATAATGATAAAGATAAAAATAAGTGGTAATATTGATATGGATAATAATTATAATAATAGTGAAATAATCAAAATAATAATAATAATAATAAGAAGAAGAAGAAGAAGAAGAAGAAGAAGAAGTAGTTGTTCATGAAGGGATATAGATTCGAAGCAGGATTTAGTTGATAATAAATGCGATACGAGTCTTGATTATGTCACAGTGACAAACATTAAGGTGAATAGAATGGAATGAATAGAATGGAATGATTACAATGCGAAGGAAAGGAAGAATCTGTGAACTACAAATGATTGGAAAGGAGGATATCGAAAAAAGGTATCGAGAAAAAGAAGATAAAGAAGAAAAAAGCTGGAGAAGAAGAAGAAAGAGAAGAAGAAGAAGAAGAAGAAGAAGAAGAAGAAGAAGAAGAAGAAGAAGAAGGGAGAGAGGAAGTGCGATGGATAACAGAAAAAAGAAGAAGAAAGACGACAACAATAATAACAAGAACAAAAACATTAAGACGAAGAAGTTGGATAAGGAGTAGAAGAAGAGGAGGAAAGAAGGTGAAGGAGAAAAAGAAGGATACAGCAAAAGATGAAACAATAAAAGCGAAAGAATAAATTAAAAAAAAAAGAAAATACAGAAAATAGAAGAATAAAACAATGTTTATAGGACAACACAAAAAAATAGGCGATTGAATTGACAAATTAGATACAAATAAAAAAAAGACAAATTGAAAAAGATTTAAAACAAACAGCTGGGACAGAAGAAAAATAGAAAAGAAAAAGATCGACAGAAATAAGAGAAAGAAGAAGGGTGACACACACGGAGACATTTACACACACACACACACACACACACACACACACACACATATATATATATATATATATATATATACGAATGATCAAATTAGGTTGTTAGTGGTAAACGTTATAAATAGTTTGTATTCAGTACAGAAATGTTCAATAAGATTAAAATTATAGCTGTTATCAAACCACTCCTACTAGTACCCCTACCACTACTACTACTACTACTACTACTACTACTACTACTACTACTACTACTACTAATAATAATAATAATAATAATAATAATAATAACAATAATAATAACATATTAATAATAAAGACCTGTGTTATAACTCCTAGTTACTTGTTTATAATACTACTACTACTACTACTACTACTACTACTACTACTAATAATAATAATAATAATAATAATAATAATAATTGCCACTAGAAAGTTAAGATCTGATGAAAAGCCCGAAGAGAAAACACCATCCACATCTCCACTATGCCAACACACAGAATACTGTTTTTTTTTTTGGGGGGGGGGGGCGTGTATTGCTACTCTAATACCAGAGAAAATCAACGGGTTTTTTAAAAAATCATTTGCAGCAGTATTAGAATCTTGGGAAGATATGTTATCATTCAGGCTCCAGTGAACACTACTTATTTTTTTTAAATGAATACTTACTGGCAATGTGTAGTTGAGAACTAGTTAGTAAATAATAATAATAGTTTATCAATACCTTTAAAACCCTAACCATAACTTTATATCAATACATTTAAAACCCTAACCTTATATCAATACCTTTAAACCCTAACCTTAAGCCTTACCCTAACCCTAACCTAATATCAATACTTTTCAATTTTTGAGTAAAACATTTGACTAGTTTGTATCTTTTGAACCCAATCTCATAACTGTTTAAAAATGTAATGAACAAGAAAACTAATCTAAACAAGAATGTTTGTGAATGTCATACAATAATTCCTGGTAAAAATATGTCTGTTTTCGAAATAATAAATTTATATAAACTGACCTCGGTTCAACGTAATCCTTTGGAGATCATGCTCCTACGTATGCGAGTTTTCTCTTTTACTGAGAGTGTATATAATCTTGAAGACCTATTGACAGAGAACAGTGTCGGAGCATCCAGAATGAGGGTTTCGAGTGACAGATTTGTATTAGAAGTAACTGGAAAGAGACTTTCAACGAAAGTGAACGTACACACGAGATACAACTAAAATAACCGAATGACTTCCTTCCAGCTAATGTTTCCATTGTTATCATCTTTAAAATAGATTTTATCGTTTGAGTTGAAAGATTTTATTGTATCAGAATTATATTTGCCAAAATGTTTGGGTGTTTTAGGTATAAATTTATCAAATATCGATGTAATATTGGCATTGTACTCGGATTTGGAGTTATTAAATACACTCTGATATATTGCTGTGCCAATTTGTCTTCAGTTTTACCCCGACTGTTTTTCTTAACGTCTGCTTAAACGTACCTAGGAAGGGTTCAGCCTTGCCATTAGACCTTAATTAATACGGAATGGTTGTCACATGACTAATACAAAATTCAATGTATAAATCTCCAACATTTTAGCCGAGATGGTAGGGATGGTAGTTCGTTTAAATAGCGTCATTTGAAAACAATTAAAATATGAAGTTGATTGATGGCTAAGCTGCAACAGATCCCTAACATTACAAATGCATTGACCTTATTTTTAGCCGTATAGACTTTGACCCTATATCTCCAATTAAACGATGCTAATAAATTAGACACTGATAAGATAGAATTTAAGTTGCGACTGGTGTCTACAGAGGGGGATTTTTACATGTGCGAAGTAAGGAATGGTTTAGGTAGATCGTTGAGATACGAAAAAACTATTAAAGTTGCAGTATTTAAGTAAAGAGGTCAGTGATAGATTGTGACGATGAATTTTGTAAATGACTTCCGAAAAATCATCTTTATTACACTTTAGCAGTAGATATTAGTGATTTTTTACCGACTGGTAGAATAGTGACATTTAAGAGAACACGGGAAAATATGCCTGCGACACAGCATGGAACCTCGTGAGTGATTGCCTCGAGTAAAATCAGAAAGAGGAACTGTTGCACTTCTAAGCCAGTAATAGTGCATCAGATGTCATTCTATGCATAGAGATACTAGCGAAAGAAAATAAAAAGGTCGATATCGATACAGCATTCAAATGATTTTAGAAACACGAGAAGTATAAAAGCAACCGATTGAATGTAGTTTGAGTTTAAAAGAATTAGCACCGTGACATTGGAGATTCAGAGGCGATTGCTAAATCAATATAGCATTGTAATGGATGAAATTAATTTTATAGAAGTGCATTGCACGGCGGGTAAACAACATTGCCCCACGAGAAAGGGTCAAGTGAGTTCGAGCAAAGAAGACAACATTTCTGTGCAAGTTTTGATTGTAAAAAAATGGACTGTTGATTAGCACTGGGAAGACAGGGTAGATGAAGAGACGGTTGCTGTGATGAGAAGTGTGAGAAGTACGACGCCAAACCCTTGTTAAAGGGAAATAGCATGTTCTCAAATTAGAAATGGGCATCGTATGGTGTGATGCAAGTAATATGACAAGTGGTAATATGACAAGTGGTAATATGACAAGTGGTAATATGACAAGTGGTATGGGTATATAAATTAACTGTTTGTTGGTTGAAAATGCGGCATGGCTACGGAAGATAAGCAATTATGATCATATAAATGGGGATTAATGTGATGATACAATAAAGGGCTGAAAGATATTGAGATCCATATCAAATGAAATCACATTTATTTCGAAAAAGATAGCAAACTACAATTAAATATTTAAAGAGACGGAATATATTTATAATCACATACAGTCTGAATGTTTGTCCAAATCTGCTTTAAAGAATAGATCTAGTAATTATCGTCACGACCTACTATTGCAGGCTGTTCCCCGGAGCAGAAACACAGACAGAGGCTACTGCCTTTTTCTGTTGAGACGAAAGCGACGGTGGTGCATCTTTGCGAGTGCTCGAGGAGACTCCGATTTGGCGCTAGAGTGAAAAGAAACTTCACAGAAAATAGATTTAAATTCTCATTAATGATATCGTACTCACGAATCGAACTGGTTAAGCTTGGATATTTACGAGGACTGTCTAAAAAGTATCCGACCTGAGGCCATAAATAATATTTCAAATACATGTCGGGGTTGGGGCCCTAATCCCCTTAAAATAGGCTCCTTGTGCTTACACACACTTTGTCCACCGATCCATCAACTGTCGGAAACACCTCTGGAAGTCTTCTTTTGGAATGGTGCCCATCTCCACCGTCGCGTTAGATTCAGCAGGTGTTTGGAGAAGATGCGATGTATAACACAAATAAAGGAGTGGTTCAACCGATTCAAAAATGGCCGCACATCAGCGGAGAATGACCAGCGGTCTGGCAGGCCCCAAACTGCTCGGAGTGCAACCGTTGTATAGAGGGTGCGAAAAAAGAGATGATGCGGAACGCGACGGCGGAGATGAACATATATACTAAATACTTTTTTGTATTTTTGTCGAGTGCAAACACAGGTATTTTTCTCTTGTGAGACATTTGTGGCTAATTTGTATTATTTTGTATTATTCAATTTCAAACCTCTATTTTAAGTGAACCTTCTGAATTTTTTGTGTGATTTTTTAATACTCCTGTTGAGATCTGAATCTCAACCCCCAATACAACTCGTAGCATTTGGAAGCGATCTGGCGCCCGGGTTTCGAATTATTGAAAGCTTGTTTATATCATTTGGGTTACACAACCCACTGTTCTCACCTTGGAAGTTATCCTCACATTGCTTCGCCACAAGTAACTATTACGGGTGCATCTTGCCATACTCGATAACCTTGGCTAAGATCAAAGTGTAGTATCTGTTCCGATGGATACTGCACCCCATACTGGTATTGTCTTGTCCTTCGGGGCTTGACTTACGCCAGTCAATGGGTCTGTCCTGTGCAGTTCTAGGAGGTGCACCCTCCCAGGCTTTGCCTCCCCTCTTTGGGGAGGAGTAAGGTTATTGCTTACTGTCTGAGGCGCTTCTACCGGGGAATGCCGACGGGGCTGCCCAGGCAATTTTTAAACCCCACTTTCTCGACCCGACCTTGGGTCACATCTTACTTGTGGGAGTAAGATAAAAACTGGCCTTGTGCCTAACTCCTGGAGAGGAGTAAATGAATACTCGATAACCTACACGGAATTATAAACTGAACATTGTTTTTAATTCACGTGGGCGAATTGACACGTGTAAGTCAACGTTTTCTGGAGTTGAAGGTGCAATCCTCACTACAGGTGATGCGAAATAAGAATAAAATAAAATGTAATAACTTAGTATCATTTTTACACGGTATGGGCTGGTAGAACGAGAACAATCTATCTGCGTAGATTAAATAAAGGGTTCTGTAAAAAAGTCGTCGAAGAAGTTGTGAGAATAACATCGCAGATAAAGAATTGTAGTCCCAATAATCAAAAACAAACGAATCCTTATCTGAAAAAAAATCTGAAACATTTGAAAGCTACGTGTGCTAGCAGGCATTTGTGACGATCTCTGTGCAATTAGTCACGATTGACTACCAATAACAATTCTATATTTATTTTATATCGAATCAGCGTGATATCTACTAAGCCGATCGCTCTGTGATGTGAAATGTCATCGCTTTCAATGATCATCATTAATGAATTCTTTAAGATGGACAGATCAAAAACCGCCATTTTTAATCTGGTCAGATGCTGATAGCCAAAAAATGGTTTCTTTTTTCCCTCTCGACCGTAAATGTCGGGTGTCAACTAAACGATATGACGTTTTATGCTGTAATGACCTTCAATTAAGTCGTCCTTTGAAGTCTACGCGGGTAATGAGTAGGCAAATATTTGCTTGGACAATGTCCAGTAAAAGTGTTGTCGACATTAAACATTAAGTTATATTTTATTTTCCAATTTAAAACATCTGTCTTTAGTTAATTTCTCGTGATACATGTAATTCTACTGCTACGTTCGGACTATTAACCCCAATACAACTGGTTATAGTTGGAATCGATTTTGCATCTGGGTTTCGAATCTCGGACAAACAAATGAGTCGTGTATCGACCGAAACAGCTATATGTGAATGTCTATATCATCTCTCCCTCTCAATCCCATTGTCTCCCTCGTTTTCTCTCTCTCTCTCTTATATATATATATATATATATATATATATATATATATATATATATATATATATATATATATATATATGGAACAAAACGTAGATTTAGTATAAGGAACGTTTATGTTTTTGTCTTTTAAGGGAAGTGGGGGCTGATCAACTCTGCTGGGAAGCCATGAAATTAAATACTGTCTTGTTTTTAAATTCCCGAAACAGTTTTTCATGGTAAACAACTGATGATCCCTTAAAATAGTGTTAGAAACTAACTAATATAATAACTGTAAAAAATAAATTGATTTACATGAGTGATTTTCCACTGGAAGACTTGAGACTATAAGTTGTTTTTTTTTTCATATATTTTTTTATATAGTTTTAATGGTTGAGAAACTTCCGAGACTATATATATATATATATATATATATATATATATATATATATATATATATATATATATATATATATGTATGTGTATATATATATATATGTATATATTCATAGCATAATATATGTATATATATATATATATATATATATATATATATATATATATATATATATATATAGTAAGCTATGGAAATATATTATTTATGGCAATTAAGCTACAAAGAGGCTCCCGTATTTCATCCCCGGGTGAAATCGTCAAGCTAAAATGAAACGCTGGAGCATTTGCGTAACTAATTGCATAAATATGATTTCATAATTTACTACCTAGTTCTACTTACGTATCGAGCACTGTTGCAGTAAATACTGAAAATTGATACATAAAAAATTATATCTCCCTATAAAATGTTCTGTGGATACATGAAATATATATATATATATATTCTCCTTAAATTAAGCTACACAGCGGGCTCTGGCGTTTTATCCCGTAGGGAATCATCAGGCTAAAATGCATGGAATTCGTGTTACCGGGAGTTTTATATATATATATATATATATATATATATATATATATATATATATATATATATATACACACACATGGTGTTTAGTCTACCCAGCTAACCAATCAGATTGTGTACTGTTCCCTCTAACTAGTGATTTTTTCATTAACCAATGGCAGGGCTTCTCAGAGACAACGGTTCGGCTGACTTTTACTACCTATTCCTTGTTCTGTTTTCTATAGGAGTAACTCTTTTCTTTGTGAACTGGCGCGAGTTAATATATATATATATATATATATATATATATATATATATATATATATATATATATATATATAACATGAAGTAACACGAAATTACATAATTATCGATGCAATAATTTATTTCAACCTTGTAGTTTTTTTAAGCATCCGATCCAGACAATTACATTTTTGAAACTGAATGAACAGAATTGAATTTACAATTCAAATATAATTGGAGAGAGAGAGAGGTGGTAACAACCCATCTAATAAATATTTAGAGAGAGGGGGAAATTGAAGCATATCTTATCCTTAAGTTTAACTTGGGAAGGGGGAATTTCATAAATTACTACAGATACCGAAGGGGAGGGAGGAGGAGGGGCCCTGTTATTCAAATGAATCGGGTTGTGTCAAAACTTAAGTGTTAATTCTCATTGTCTTATGACACTTACTGGCTTGTGATGAATGTATATTGCGAGTTGAAGGAACGAGCATAAATTAAATTCTGACACAATCTCACTCACACGCATACATAGGCAAGAATAAATACGTACGCATCCTATGTACATACCTACACACATCACCACCCACACATAGTCATAACAACGCATAACCATATATATATATATATATATATATATATATATATATATATATATATATATATATGGGAAACACACACTTACTTTAAACGACAAGCCACACTTACAAATCCGGTCAAATTCCCCCAAAGAAACACTGAGTTATCCAGCCAGAGTGAAAAAAGAAAGAAAGAAAAAGGAGAAAGATATAGAAAAGAAAGGAAAATCTAACGATTACATGCGAGTCAAAGACCCTAAGGTAATCTGGATTCGAGGAGAAGAGAATCTATTTAAATTATGATAGACGACCTAACTATTTTCTAAAACTATACGCATACACACACAATCTATTATAGACATGTAATCACATATACACACACATATATAAACATATATATATATATATATATATAAACCCACCAGAAAACACACTTACACACACATATACACACAATCACTCTATATTCTTATTGTCAAATATTAATACAATATAAAATTATGAATTTTATGAGTAGAATTTTGAATATTTTCGTCGATTACTTTCTTTTATAATTCATTGAATTAAGCTGTGTTTATATATTATTCTTATACTATTTTATATTTCATATTTTTGATTAATTTTGATTATATGAAAATCTTTAATTATCACTTAATTAATGTCTAATAATGTCTAGTGATAACATTTAACATTTACACTTATTTTAATTTTATAATTAAGGTAAAATGAAACTTATCTTTCCTATTTTTAATACCATCTAATAGTTACTTTCATTCGATTTCATTACAAGTATGATCATGCCGGAACATATCAAATTATTACTCCTGTAGTAAAAGCGAATACTTAGGCGCCCCAAATCATGCTTATCCGAACCTAAATATCTACTATACATTGAGCACTTTTGCAACAATTTGGCCTTGTTAATTATCCAAAGATATTTGAAACGATTCATTAATACACCTATATACATATACATACTCATATACGCCTATACCTACATACAATATACAACCATATCTCAAAATATACATACCTAAATACATATACACATACCATACATATAAACAACACACATGCGTATATATATATATGCGTAATTATAAATATAACTATACCCATATACTCATAAAACCATATAAATATCTACGAATATATATATATCTACACATATATATCTACAAATAATACGATTTAAACTCGTTTTACGAGTGTGTTATCTGCAGAAAAACCTCTTAAAGCTATCTTATTTTAAGTAAATTATCTGATTATATGGCCACAACAAACACTTCCCACCAATTAACACATACAAACGCATATATATACGCATACACACTAATATACCAATAATATATATCGACAAGTAGATAATTATATAAATACTTATGAAGGGGGTTTAAGGGAAATAATAATATAGTCGTATTCAATTTGATACCTCCGCCGTTACAATTCTAGAGGTCCATCGGATTTCGAGTTATTGGTTATTTTAAATTTACATTTATGTCTGCATTAGACCATTAGCTCAGCTCGTTTATTTAGAAGATTACAATGTTCGTATTTAATGATTCTTATTTTTTCCTCCAAACAAAAATCGATTTAGAACATCAGAATAACATAGGATTGACCAAGAGACCACTGAATAATAGAATAATATATAAACACAGTTTAAATCAATAAACTATTAAAGAAATTAATCGACGTAAATATTCATAATTCTACTCATAAAATTTATAATTTTATATTGTATTAATATTTGACTATAAGAATATAGAGTGATTGTGTGTATATGTGTGTGTAAGTGTGTTTTCTGGTAGACATATATGCGTGTGGATAGGGGGGTTTATATATATGTGTATGTATATGTATATATATATATATGTTTATATGTGTGTGTGTATATATGACATTACATGTGTATAATAGATTGTGTGCGTGTATGCGTATAATTTTAGAAAATAATTAGGTCGTCGATCATAATTTAAATAGATTCACTTCTCCTCGAATTCAGATTATCTTAGGGTCTTTGACTCGCATGTAATCGTTAGATTTCCATTTCTTTTCTATATCTTTATCCTTTTTCTCTCTTTCTTTTTTCACTCTGGCTGGATAACTCAGTGTTTCTTTGAGAGAATTTGACCGGATTTGTAAGTGTGGCTTGTCGTTTAAACTAAGTGTGTGTTTAACATATATATATGTATATATATATATATATATATATATATATATATATATATATGTATTTATATTGTTATGCGTTGTTATGATTATGTGTGGGTGGTGATGTGTGTAGGTATGTACATAGGATGTGTACGTATTTATGCTTGCCTATGTATGCGTGTGAGTGAGATTGTGTCAGAATTTAATTTATGCTCGTTCCTTCAACTCGCAATATACATTCATCACAAGCCAGTAAGTGTCATAAAACAATGAGAATTAACACTTAATTTTTGACACAACCCGATTCATTTGAATAACAGGGCCCCTCTTCCTCCCTCCCCTTCGGTATCTGTAGTAAATTATGTAATTCCCCCTCCCAAGTTATGTGTTCTCTCTCCCTCTCTCTCTCTCTCTCTCTCTCTCTCTCTCTCTCGTTCTACTTCTCTGTTTCTGTGTTCGTGTAGTACTGTCTATCTAATTACCCTTACACTCGACGCACTAACTTTTCTTTTCATAAATAAGCCTTTTGAAATTTACTTGTAAACCTTTTTAGTACTTAGATACAGTTTTCTCTGTAATTTGGATGTAAGATAATCGTCTGCCCTAAACAGCAAAATAAAGCTTACACCCAGACTGGGACTAAAGATTTATCGGGCAACATTGTACGGGGCACCATTTTAAGTTAAGTTTAATATGTGTTTTCAGAAAATATTTTCACTATCTCAACATGTTATGTTGTATACCCAGGAACATGGATAAAAAATATAAGAGTTTAAACAAGTGCGTGTAAGGGTTAGGGTTAGGGTTTAGGTTTAGGGTTAGGGTTATGGTTTAGGGTTAGCGTTAGGGTTAGGGTAAGCGTTATGGTTTATAGTGAGGGTTAAGGTTTAGGGTTAGGGTTAGAGTTATAGTATTAGTGGTAACGTTCTTGATTTTATTAGGTCTTTTCTTTATGACAGAAGATTGCGAGTAACTGTGAGTGGTGACCCATCATTCTCTTTTATTATCAATAATATCCTTTTAAAAACCTATCCCATTGTTTATATCTCCCTCAGACTGCCCTTCTTACACCTCTCTCCCTCTCTTTAGATTCGCCAATCTGACTGACAACTGATTCAATATAAAAGAAAATAGAACATAACATAGCTAGAACGAAAAATAAATTTGACTGGCTGTTGTTTGATTCAATGTTTATGTTGTTATTTAAACCAAAGAAAATGAAATTAAGTATGGTTTACTTCTTCTTCCCATGTACTAATTTAATCGTTGCTGACGTTGACGGGTGGATATTACAGTATTTTTATAGTTTCGGTTATTCTTAAAACGATCACGTAATGTTTGTAAGCTGTGAAGTTTCTGAGTTTTAGTCAGATATACACACAGATTCTTTCATTCCGCCATTAAAAGTCTGAGCCACCAAATGTCTAGCTGCAAGATCTCTGTTATTGATGGGCACTACGCTGACTGCCCGAAAAAAGTGTGTAGATACACCCGCTCAAATAGCTGCGGAGAAATGCAGTTTGAATGATCTCCAAACATCTGGGAGCATAAAGCTTCACCTATAACATCAGACGGAAATATGACAATGTTCTGTGACAAAGACATACAAGCAGGCAGATACAACAAAGACAAGGCAATCAAAGCAGACATTATGATATCGAATACACTTTTAATTATCGATGATGCCGTCTCGAAGGACTATAATCTCAATAGAGCCGAACGCATGGGCGGATGGTGGCTTTGTAGAGATATAGGATAATGTCAGGTGTGAGGAGCTTACTAGCACGGTAGAGGGAGCCAACCTTTTTTGAGACAATGCCTACAATGTATTTGTTCCAATTCATGTTACCTGTGAAGGTTAGGCCGAAGAGCTTGAATGATTTGGTTCATAAAACAAATTAAGAGCTACGATACAATATTTATAATTGGTGATTCAACGTGATATACTTAGTATTGGAACAGGGAATCCTTAAATAAGATAAAGAACTATATTACAACTTGCATATTAATGCTGTAAGAAGGCTAAGTCCGATTTTACAGCTTTTAATATAGCCTAGATATCTCAGAATTCACTTCTAAATAAAAAAAATAAAAGACACCAATATGAAAAGTTCCATACAGATATTTATTTATAAAAAGCAGATGTTTAAAGTATAAAATCGTTCAAATAGAATATTATTTGAATCTTGAATACTAGCTGAAAAGTCGGTTATGTTGGTAAAATAAAACTTTCAATGCGAAAAGCTTTGGCAGGTGTTTGTGAATCCGTTAAATAAAAGCCAATTCAAAGCGAAAATAAGTAGGAAAAAATATTGAAAAAGATAAAGATAAGACACTGACAGTATACAGGTCACTATTGGTTTAGTATTTCAGAATGTAGAGCGACCGAACCTTTCAAAGTCAACATGAAAGGCCATGGTAAATGTTCAGAACAGATCAGATGATGGAGACCATTAGCTACAATATGGGCTAATAAGCGAGTCTCTACGATACGAAAAACCAAGGTTATCGTCAAAACTGTGACTTTAACTTTTTCTGTGACATTGATCTTGATCTTTGAGCCAGACATCCCACAATTAAAACAGGTCTTAGTTATACCATGACCGATATTTTTATCAAGTTTGGTGACATTTGGTCAGGCGAGGGGAGATGCGAGGTTGTACATCAATAAACATAATGAGAGATTCGACCTAAAACATAACCTCCTTGCTAAAGGTTGTAATAAAAGCCAACATTGATGTTATTATATATTACATCAAAATTCACCAGATTTTAAAAAGTGCTTCATAGGATTTAGACATTCATAGCTAGTCTAATTATAAGATATACTAACTATTACTACTGGATAGAAAAACACGCACTTGCATGTCGTTGTTTCTACCCCTGGGATAAAAGTTGATTAATTATAATGGAGTTTCGGTCTTGCATCCAGAATTTAAAGTTATTTAAAATTTTACATTTTATTTGTTTTTACTTCTAATTTCAATAATGCATTATTTTATCTGTTTCTCTACTAACGAACATAGATTGGAAATAAATAAATACGGGAATAAATGTGTCTTTTTTCGTCCCAAGTTACCAATTCCAATTTACTGAAAAAGGAAAGGATTTCGGTCAAACATGTTTGAAAAAAAAAGACATAATTGAAAAAGATTTTTAAAAACTACTGGCGTAATTAGATCACAATAATAACCCACAGCATATATGCACACACATACGTTTATATATATATATATATATATATATATATATATATATATATATATATATATATATATATATATATATATATATATAGTATAATTTTTTATTCATACAAACATTATTCGTTACATATGTGCATACATGTTTCGGTTGTACTCTTCACAGAGTGTCCACCTCTTCAGACCAAAGAAGACAAGGAACTAAATCCAGACCATATTACGTCCCCTTATCCTAGCAGCTGTTTTCCAAAATTAATGATTATCGATTCATTAGTTTAGCTGTAAATCCTGTACATACAAATATATTAATATTTATACTAACTTTATATAAAAAATCAATATCTATATTATGAGCTTTTTCACATATTTAGTTGCCGTTTACGCATCTGGTGCAGTATATTAGGTAGAACAGTTCCTTTACTTCTTTGGTCTGATGAGGTGGAATCTCTGTGAAGAGTACAACCGAAACATGTATGCACATATGTAACCAATAATGTTTGTGAAAATAAAAATTTATACTAATGAACAGCTCTACTTGTTATTGAACACTTTTTATAAATGCTGGATTTTCAACGAATTTACATCTACAGAAACTATTATAATACATATATATATATATATAAATATTGTTTGTATATATATATATATATATATATATATATATATATATATATATATATATATATATATAATAATGGTAATAATCCAGGTGAAAAATATCCACAGGGTGGTAATCCAGAGAATTTTAACCGGGTTTATAAAAAGTGCTCAATATCAAAATAGAGCTTTATATATGATAATTTTATTTACACAGACATGTACAAAATCTGCGACACTGGCATGTCGATGTTATCGATCAACAGTTACTATAAACTGAGATCTCATCAGGCAGAGTTAGAATCCGATCTTAACCTCTCCAAGGTTCTCTCCAAATATGATCTGAGGTTAAGATCGGATTCTAACTCTGCCTGATGAGATCTCAGTTTATAGTAACTGTTGATCGATAACATCGACATGCCAGTGTCGCAGATTTTGTACATGTCTGTGTAAATAAAATGATCATATATATATATATATATATATATATATATATATATATATATATTGTTTATATATATATACTTATATTGTTTATATGCGTGTATATATATTATATGTATTACAGCTTTTGAACGAAATGTCCAAGTCGCGGATACATAGGGTACATACAATTTATTTTAGACTTAGATTTAAGAACAGGACACTTAGTACTAAACAAATGAAAACTACATCCAAATAGCCAAATATTTCAACCAAACAACATACAGTAAATAACATCAAATTAATTTTAATAGACGCCAAATTCCTGCCTCAATATAGACGCTAACAAAAGCAGTAAAATGGATTTAAAAACTAAATACACACAAATCAGGTCTGAACTCGTATGTCGCAGAGTTGAACATGTATAATATTTTTACAGAATAGGAAAGATTTTCATTCTTTAGATACTGAGAAGAATCCCGTTTTGACATTAATATTTGTTAGCTAAAAGAGTCATTTGAACTTAATGGTAATGAAATCAAGATGGACGCGCGGATTTTTATATCTACAAAATGTATACGTTCTTTGTGTCATTCAGGAAGACGATTCCACGCGGACCGACTAATTCGTTAAGACGATGCAATGAGCCTTATACGAAGTTTTAAATGTACATATTGTTATGAAAGTTTCATATTCATACATTCGGTTTATCTTTCTTCTTCCAACACCCAAATCTGACTAGTTCAGTAATGCCTCTTCAAAAGGCCTGACGTCTGTCGCGAAATTTCTGTCGTCAAAACAAAAAAATGTGTTACAGTTCTTTATGGAGTGTGTCGTCACAGAAGAGCAGATCTAGTTTAGATCTCATAATTTTATCATCTAAGCTTCTAAGTCATGTTTGGTTAACGCTTCGCATGAACTTGATTTGTTGACGTAACGTGATCCATATTTCCGATGAATACAGGGGTATAGACAATATCTTGTCCTGTTTTTCATGTCTACTGAAAACTTTGATGGCCTATTTAATTATTTAAAATAAAAATAATTAAAAACAGCCACGTGGATATTTACAGAGAAGTCAGTCAAAAGAGAGGACGCAACAGGACCAATACCTCTTCTAGCGACTTAGCTATGGAAAGAAACGAATAAAAACTTTCATAAACGTCGTTAGATAAGCCTCACGCATACACATAAGGAAATAAACAAATATACATATACATCTATATTGACTAATTTCTGAACTCTATTCTACAAACAAACAAGGACCATTTAACTCTCTGAACTGACGTAGGCCGCATATCTTTGTAGATATACAATTGTATAAAACAAAAGTTTAGCATGAATTGAAATATATTACACATTTAAAAAATATATAAAAAGGGAAAATGTCGAACAGCAATAACATTTCAGAAATGAAACAACACATATTAAATAATAGTTAACAAATGAAATAGTGAGACAGTAAATTGTGTGGCAAATAATCAATTAATAAAAATAAGACAATGTTACATTTAATTAAAACTAATGTACGTATATTATTATTGATAGAAGTATTTATTTTTTAACGAAGAAATAACAATAAACAGGTGAAAAATCACAAACAAAAAATAAGAAAAAAATATATCACACTGATTCATTCGGTGAAAAATTAAACTAAAAGATTAATAATTCAATAAATAATTAATAAATCCCTAATTCGCCACTTGGACATTGTTTAGTTCAATATCAAGAAATTCGGATTCCTTGGATATAATTGTATCACAGTCCATAGTTTTAATAAAATGTATTTTCGAATGCACGCAACAGAAAGTTTCATCGGATGTCCGGCTGGCTTGGCAGGCTGAGAGCAGGTTTAAGACGTTTCCACGAATAATGGCGACGGAAAGGCGCTTCTAATGACAAGTCAAGTCACGATTGTCCCGGTGTGGGGCGTCATTAACATACAAAGGCTGCAGAAGAAGTCGCGCGTGGCGCGGCCTAATTATAATATATTCCCTTAATACTTTGTTTGCATTTTTACACACGCATTACCTATTATTATTATTATTATTATTATTATTATTATTATTATTATTATTATTATTATTATTATTATTATTATTATTATTATTTTAATTATTATTATTATTATTATTATTATTATTTTAATTATTATTATTATTATTATTATTATTATTATTATTATTTGTTCGTAGTACATGAAAACAAAAGGTTATTGTTGATCTCGTTCTCAGCACGGCTCACACTACACAGGCACCTCTTCGAATTTTCTAAGGACAGGTAAGAATAATCTATCATTCTTATACATATCTCTGAAATAGTAGGGTAAACTAGACTCCAATGCTTTAGTAGAAAAATTTGATGAACAGAAAGATTACTATAAAATGACACCAGTACTTTTTATTTTTAAAATAGTTCACCGCAGACAAGGCAGGCCGCCACTGTAGACATAAGAGGCTACCGAGAAAAAAGAAAAGGGAGAAGGTTGGGGGGGGGGTCAACCTAAATTGGGATCTACGCAGCGAGATGTCTGTTTACATTAGTTTTAAATTTCTGCATGTCAGTACCGTCGTGGAAACAGGGGACAGGGAGGGAGTTCCAGAGGCCAGCAGCACGAGGAAAGAAGCTATTTGAGTAGAAAGCTCTCCGACATATGGGGACCTCCACAGTGAATGGATGGGATTTAGTCGATTGTTGAGTTGGTCTAGTGAATTTACGTCGAGGGGCACCAGAGCAGCCAATTCATCGGAGCGCAATTCATTGAAGTATTTGTAAAACAAGCACAATGATGCTACATTGCGACGATGGGACAAGGACTGGAGCTTGGTTGACAGTGAGGGACCTACTAGGTTGGTGACTCTTTCTTGGACCTTGTCAAGGAGGGAGAGACTAGTAGATAATGCACCAGCCCACTCTTATAATAGTGTTACTTCTGGTAGTCTATGGATGTATCCTTTGCAACAGGACTTAAGATGGTCCAAGCATTGCACAACACTTTTCCCGAAATAAACTACCCTTTCGGAGAGTATCTGGAAAATGTTTATTCAATGTATGAAAATCAACATAACTTCAATTTGGTAATTAAAATAATTGATAATCCAAAAAGTGTTCTCTCTAATAAATGCAATAATTTATAATAGTTTGTTATATTAACTTTCAAATATTCAAAACAACTACACTATAACACACTTTAATATACACGAATAAACATACATGTTAACATTTACATACACACACACACACATATATATATATATATATATATATATATATATATATATATATATATATATATATTACGTATTATGTTTATATACATATATATGCGTGTGTATGTTTTTTGATTGCTATTATTAAACCAAACGAAATAAATTGAGGTGTATATTTTCTTGCAAACACAGTGCTTAATATAAAAGTAATAGAGCTTCATAATAATGTAAGAAACTTGTGTTGAGTCATTATTCTGGTTGTGTCCGTGAAATAATCACACAAACTCTGTATTACAAATATAAGCTTAGTTCTTTTTATTAGAAGTAATTTTTTAATTTTCTCTTGAAGTTAGAAGTTTGTATTAGTTGATCTGAAGTTCATAAAGAAAGATAGAGAGAGTGAGACAGGCACAGTTGTGTTTGTCTACCTGTTTTACTCGCACTCCACGATCTTATATCTTCATTTAATCTCGTGTTGTATATTTGTCGATTATACCAAACGTTTACACCTGCCCAAAGCTGTTTGCTCTGATCGCTCTTATTCGCGTATGAATTATCTATTATATAGAGATAAGTGTCCGTATGTAGGTGTGTATTTATGTCCAGCTAAAACTTTAAAAACTAACAAGGAAACACAACAAAGTTGGTATATTCTTGATCAGCGTTGCCCGTAATGAATAATATCTCAAATTTAGAAAAAAAAAGATGTATTCTATTAGGCTAAACAAGACACGATTTTGTTAGGGGATGTGGTAGGTTTTTCATATTTTTCCCAATAACTACATGGATGTTACTCTGACTTGTTTCTAATGAGTTATTTCCCTTACACCGACCCATTTCTCGATTAATCCATGAAGGTGTCTGTGTATGTCCAGAGAGATCAATGGGCTATTCGCAGAAGAAAAAGAGGTGGAGAGAGAGGGGGGAAGATGTGAAGAGAGACAAAAGTGTGAATACAAATATGTTACACATTTGCACCGGGCAACGCCCAGTAGCCCTGATAGAATTAAATAAAACAAATTCAAATTCCCATTTCACGCAGGTGGAATAATGTACGCGTTTTCAATCTCCAAATATGCGTAAATATACAGTAATGCAGTTTTAATTATGTATGTATGTATTATGTATGTATTATGAGACTGAGATAGGAATATTTGCTGACAACACCACGCTCTCGTCATGTGGCCAAAACCGACGCGCACATATCTGAGGCAATGGTTGATTCCTAAGAAAATGACCTCCAGTCTGTCGTGGATTGGGGTTAAAATGGATGGTAACTTTTAATGCCGCAAAGACAAAGCTACTTTCCTTCAATAACTACAAGAAACCACTTCAACAACCGATTGTTATTGAAAATAACACCCTACCTGAGAGTTCATTATTCAAACTCCTCGACCTTACTTTCACAGATAACATGAATTGGAACAAATACATTGAAGACGTTGCCAGGACTGCTGCAAAGAAGGTGGGCTCCCTCTACTGTGCTAGTAAACTTCTCACACCTGACATTATCCTATATCTCTACAAAGCCACCATCCGCTCATGCATGGAGTATTGTTGCCACATATGGGCTGGTGCATCATCCACTAGTCTCTCTCTCATAGACAAGGTCTAAAAAAGAGTTGCCAACTTAATAGGTCCCCCACTATCCACTAAGATCCAGCCTCTATCCCACTGCCGCAATATTGCTTCCTTGTGTCTGTTTTACAAGTACTTCAATGGATTGTGCTCTGATGAGCTTGCTGCTCTGGTGCCCCCTCGACGCAAATTCACTAGACCAACCCGACAATCTGCCAAATCCCATCCATTGACTGTCGAGGTCCCCAGATGCCGATAAGTGTTCTACTCCAAAAGAGTATTTCCTCGTATTGTTGGACTCTGGAACCCCCTCCCTGCTTCCTGTTTTCCTGACCTACTGACATGCAGAAATTTAAAACTAATGTAAACAGACATCTCGTTGCACAGCTCCCAATTTAGGTTGACCCACACCCCCTAAAAAAAACTTTCTCCCTTTTTCTCAGTAGCCCCTTACGTTTACACTCGCGGTCTGCCTTGTTTGGGGTGAACTATGTTAAAAAATAACAACGCATCAAAAAGACGTCATGCTTTGTGAACATAGAAATGATTTAAAAGTACAAAGAAGCCATCTATTGTTTATGATGCGTCTTCGCAATTCTGTAAGATGCTTTGGCTGCAAGTCGATCAGTTGGTCATAGTTTCATTATTAATCAATTTGTCAGCATTGAACACGCAGATTGAATGGCCGTATCTCATAAGACGATCATGTCTACCAGGCTCTTTCCGTCGGCTGTTCTGTCACGCTTACATATGAAATAGTATGTTCGCTAATCTGTCAAGATTGAATTTAAAATAGAATGTTCGTGGGTTTGTCAGGTTTTAGTTGGACTGTCACTAATTTCAAACGAATGTATATAATTAATTGAACATGCATGTTTGTTCTTTACATATGGCTAGGTTGAAATAGTGAGTTCATAGTTTCGCAACAGTTTCGCGAGCAAATAAACACTGCGAGAATTTGAACTCTTCGCAGCCAATTTAATATTTTGCCGATGTTCATTAGACAAAGTGCGCGTTTCTTTACACACACAGTCACTTGATACAGAACTTTCATACAAGATTTAACTTTTGAAATGCATCTTTACTAAGGAGAACCCCCGGGATAGTTCCAGACGACGATTGATAAAAATCTGCGCACGGCGGTCTTTGGAAATGTTCATCATCGGAACTTTATAAACAAATGCGAAACAATGAAATAAAAGAAAATATAAGAAATACATTTCAAACATTTGGGAATGTTATTTATCAATAATCCAATTTCAACTTTTAATGAAGAAAAAAACAGAAGAATTTATATATATATATATATATATATATATATATATATATATATATATATATATACATATATATGCATATATATATATATATATAAATAAAACTATTTCAAATGTATTGATAAAAATTACCTTAAAACTAATATTTTTCAAAAGTGCTGAATACAAAGTACAGCTTTATATATATATACCTATAAATATATATATATATATATATATATATATATATATATATTTGTTTATTTTATACGTACATAAAAGTAATCCATGTACACGTGTTTCTCGCTTACAGCCGTCATCAGCATGGCTAACTTAGACAGAGAGCGAACCTTTGATATCTGTAGTCCAGCGTTCTACCACTGGACCAAGACGCTCTGTCTAGGATTATGTACGATTTTTATAGCCTAAATATTTAATGTATTTTTATGTAATTATTTTTATTGGTGATTGTAGCGTTCGTTGTTATTTTGCTTACTATTATTTACTATATATATATATATATAAACAATAATATTTTAATAAATAAATATTAATTATTTAAATACCTAGAGACATCGATGTTTCATGCTAACGCAATCTTCAGTCTAGGAACTAATTCCCGACGGTCGGTAGGCGCGAACCCCGAACACAAATCGCCACTGATTCGTAGTCGGTGATCTTATCCAAACGGCCATAGTAAATATAGAGTAACTTTAACTGTAAATAGCGACAAGCGGTTGCTATTTACCAGGCAGCTAGAGTGATCTTACGAAACGGTGTTCGGATCGCGCATATAGCTATTTGTACTGCTTGTTATTAAAGCTACTCGAAATTCCCAGCTCTTGTGGGGAGGGGGGCTGATAAATTATTTAAATACCTAGAGACATCGATGTTTCATGCTAACGCAATCTTCAGTCTATATATGTGTATATATATATATACATATATATAAATATATATTTAAAGAAGGAAAGATGAAGATAAAAAATTGCATGAAATTACATAAAATTACCTAAAATTGATACAAACTTTATTACATCGAAAGTTCAGATGGATTAAAGATTAGTGTAACTCCTTGCATCTGAAATTTTGATGTAATAAAATTTGTATCAATGTTATGTAATTTTATGTAATTTTATGCAATTTGTTATCTTCATCTTTCCTTCTTTAAATGTATTGCTCTACTCAACGTACTGAGCTTTACTTTATCACGATAGATCACTTTAACGATACTCCACTTATTATAAATATATATGTATATATATATATATATATATATTTATATATATATATATACATATATATATATACATATATATATATATATATACATATACATACGTACATATATATATATATATATATATATATATATATTTAAAGCTGTGTTATCTCCTCATTTTCCTGCAGCCAACTTCAATTTTTGCCGGTCGCGGCGACTTGCTACCACACCTGCCACCACTATTCTGGTATTCTACGTAATCATATATATATATATATATATATATATATATATATATATATATATATATATATATATATATATATATATATATATATATATACACTGGACAGACCGACTAAGCAGTCGAAGGTGATGGAAACCTGTTTACTTTTAATCAACGATTGACCAGCTTTCTAAGAATACGAGCTATTTTAGGTTGCAGTTTCTCGAGTACTATGAGAGAATTTTTGTCCGGATCAGTTGCCCCGTTGGCATCGAGATGGTTGATAAGTTTGACGACATCTTGGACTGGTGTTCTTATGGTTTAGGGGGATTCTGGGGGTAGATGGCCCAAATCGCTTAGGATGGAAATTGCTGTAACCTTCTTTGCAAAAATATTTGCTTTTCAAGATGCTAAAGGTATCACCTGTGTTCCGTTAATGATAGTTGAGATTGAGGCATTTTATCTGTTCGGAATCTTCTTTATTATTCTCCAAAATTAAAGGGGGTCAAGCTTCTGATCGTCTACTTTATATTTAACGGAGTGTACATAGGACTCTTTAGCGTGTCCCATCACTCTTTAGCAGTAGTTTTCGGCATTTCTAAAGATACGTTAGTTTCAGAGCATCTATATCGTTGAAAGCAATAAAAATAATTATTTCTGTGGGGGTATAGATGTGGCACATTCAGGCGTATACCAAGACTGACTGTTAGGTATCTGTTAGAATATTTTTGGAGGGTATAAAGCTCTTAATTAAAATCGTAACCCACTCGTATATATCAGATGTGATGCATGACTATTTTAAAAGAGGGATTTTAAAGGGTTTCAAATATAGAGCATCTTAATCCTCTCTTATCGGCTATTGAATATCGATAAACTTTGTATATAGAAAGGGGCATCGGAGGACTTGCTGAACTTCGTGTTGATCATTATTGAGACGCTTGGCCAGAGGATCCCAGAGGAAATAGGACAGTAGATGTACACTGTTTAGGGAAATTTGTCAGTAAAAAGCTAAGAAGACTTGCAAAATGTCCATCAACATCTGGTACGGGTGTTGGCTTGTCAACAATTTGAGTAAGCTTAAATGCAGGAGAGACGCTGTGACAGAACCCCCTTCATCATCTGTCTTGTTTCAATGGACTAGCCATGAAACATTGTAAACACACATGAATGCTTTAAAAAGGGGGAACACATGATCTGTCAATTTTGTCAATGGTTTGATCAAAAACAGTAACCCCGGTGAAGCGAAGATAGAGGGCAAATATTAAAGAGGTGTTCTGAGTAAGAGGAGCAAATAAACTTATATCACGGTATTTATCAGAAGTGTCTCTATCACATGGAAAACCGTCCCTGGTGAAGATTCAATGACCATGGAAGTCTTTAGAGTCGAGCTTTTAAGTCGTGTTTGAGTAATCTTTGATGATGGGGTCATCTATAGACACTGGCTGGCAAACGCCAATTTCGTACAGAAAAAAACATATATTAAAATGTTGGAATAGGCGACCAGATAGTAGGGGGTCTACCTCAGAAGTTGGGGTTCTGTTATGTTCGATTATGTTTTATTTTATGAATTATTGTGTTGGGATTTGAAGATTTGTGAAGAGCTCTGAGGGGGAGTTGAACAGCCAGAAGAGAGAATGATTAAATACAGATAATCTTAGTCAATTAGTAAAGAACAAAAAACGTAGCAGTTCGAACACCAGAATCTGCATAGTTCACACTTCATTTATCAAATAGAAATATATAAGCCCCGGTAGTTTGTACCTTCTGATAAAACAACCTTCTTGGTAGTTACTCCAAACTTCGGATTCTTGGACTATCAGGCAGATAAGGTCAGCCCAGGTAAAACGTTTACCCTCAGCACATTTATTAGTGAGAGGGTTACAAAATAGAAAGAGAGAATTACTGAAGTCATGTTAAGATACTGATCACACTTAACTGCTAGACAACGGGACAGGATTTTCTTCCCATTTTGTCAAACACGTCGCTGATGGAAAATGAGGGCTTAGGGACAAAGTAAGGGAAACAAAAGTTACAGGATTGCATTTTCTACCTTCCATTAGTTTGGTCGAGTCTTAAGATGCTAGCGATTGTGCGATAAAACCCCAACTAAGTAAGTACTGAGTATAAGTTATGCAGTCATTATTCTTACATATTAGTTCGAATCCGATTCGGTTTTTACCTTCTCCCAGATAAACTCTGACTCAAAGTAGTTGCGCAGGGTCACATTTGCGAGATAGACTCTGACTAGGATAAGATTCAAAACCTATTCGGGTACGGACAAGATATTAGACTTACTCCACCATCGCAAAACCGATATTGTAAAGCCTTTTCCATCTCTTCTTTTATACTCAACACCAATTTAAACCCTTATCAATTATCTCTCTCGCCGAGGCCACCTTAATATGACACAAAACTGCATACAGTGGTTGGAACCTCAAACATATCTCCATCATTCCAGTTATCATAGGAGCCACTGGACTCATGAAGAAGAACTTGAAAAGGTATTTAGCAAGTATACCTGGTGAACCAAGTGCAAGAGTAATCCAAACAACTGTGCTAAAGGGAACAGCCAGAATCCTGAAAAGAGCTTTCGGTTGGTGTCTGTAAATAGCGGGTGATCGTATGGCATTTGGAGGAATGCCCCGTCTCCAGCAAATGAATGAAAATAAAAAAATTAAAAAATAGAGTGATGCCATGATGTGGATTTGAAGAGAGAGGACCCGACATTTATTTGCCAATAGTCTACTACCGCTCCCAATAGTAGAAGTTGTCAGGACTCCATATAAAGGATACCTAGAATTTAACGTTTACAAACTATTTATTAACAAAATATATGCCTACAAAATAAATAAATCTACAAACTATTCGTTTACAAAATGAATGTACGGTTTCAGAATAGATAATCATAAAATGGTTGATATGCCGTAAAATCCAAAAACCAACACGATAAAATTCTCGTTAATATGTTGTGAGTAAACCCAACAGAACATCCTTGTTGTTTAATTATTTCGTACTCTTATAGAGAACGCGCCGCGGTTCCGTGACTTCGCGTCGTGAACGTTCGGGCAGGTACGGAAGCGCCGGAGAGTTGACGAAGCGAAAACTGGCAAACGATAAATTGAAGACTGGCAGACGATAAATTCAGACAAAAAATCAAATAAAATACAGTATAAAGATAAAGAACGAACAAACCCTAGCTAAACAACTGTTATTAATTAGATGTTTATTTATTGTTTTGTCAAAAGGACCATTGTTAATAAAAAAAATTTAAATAATTTTTTTTGTGCACTGACAAGTTTCAAAAGATGATTTTATTTATATAACAACCAAGGAAACCACTGTTTTTAACCAATACTTAGTTTGTTTTTTTCATTTTTGTTTTAAATGTTTTTAACATTTTTTTGGTTAGAGTTGAGGGTTGACGGTTGAGGGTTAGGGTTAGGGTTAAGGTTAGGGTTGAGGGTTTATCTTTCGCTTGAAGTGACCGTTGCTGACAGAACTCAATGAGTCCTTCCGGAGATTCAACGCGCTTACAGAGATCGTAGAAATTCACATTGGTTTACGTACTGCACATCGTAAAAATTAATTTCTTCAAAAAGTTATCGTCTGCTTGCTTGGAACCTAATTGTCTAATGCCTGCTACAACCTGATTGGTTAATAGTTTCGTAAACTTTCGGGCGTTTCCGAATCCTACCCGAACGTTGACGACGCGACGTGGTGCCTTCTCTATAAGAGTACCAATTATTTTGCCATTTTCACTGAATTTATTTATGCTGTCTACATATATTCTATGCTAGTACTATTAGGCACTTTGAATATATAATAATGTATTAGAAACCACTCAATTAAGTTATGGATTGAGTTTTTTTTAATCTTTTGTGCTAATATATGTCTAGTTTGTTGAGGGATATAAGTGTTGAGATAGTAGAGTTAAAATTATTATAAGTCGAGTCTGTAGAAAAAGAACGTTAAATAACTTTATTTTTTAAAAAAGCACGAAATCCTTGGTTAAACAAATACAGATCTAAAGTCTTTGTTCTGATAGACTTTGGTATTGCAAAGTCTTGTCTGACGCTTCGAATAGGATTTAGATTAAATTCTTACCCGTGATGTCGCACTGTATATATATATATATATATATATATATATATATATATATATATATATATATATACTAGCTGTACCCGGCCACGCGTTGCTGTGGCTGTTAGTTGAAATGAAGAGGTGGCCTTTTGGAGTTCATTTGTATCCAGTTCCTTAAGTTGCCATTTAATATGAATGGTTTAATTTTCCAATACTTGTGGATATACAATATTCTTAGTGGTTCCCGTTTCAGTGTAGATGAAGAGATTATCCGGTTTTTAATGGTTCTGGTGGATCTGCCAGTTGAGGTAGTTTAATTTTCCCTGCGGCACAACACAATCCTTTAGTTTCTCCCTTAAATTTCAGAGCTTTGCAATAGGGACACACTTCAGCCATAGTGCCTATGTGAACATGGTGGCTTAAACTATAATCCTCATGAAGGTTGTAATGAAATGCTAGGCGATCCCAATCCAGGGATTGTTGAGCATGGAGCCTTGTTTGACGCCGATCTGCTAGTCTCAGCTTCTGGCGTTCGTTACGTTGTGAACGAAGCAGATCTGAAGATGCCTGACGGGATTGTTGTACCCGCAACCGTTCCTCTTCAAGTCTGGCTGCACGTCGCTGTGCTGATTCATTCGCACGTACTTGAATCATCCTTTGTCTAGCTTGTTGGTTTGCAGATGCCAGTTGTTCATGAGTTTGATTTGCAAGTAATCGACGCCTTGTTTCTGCACGGCGAGTATGACGACCTAAGTTTTGATCTTCGGGGGGGGGGGCATGTTTACCTGTATAAATGTAACAGTAGGAAAGAATAATTGTATAAAGGTAAATGGATTAAAAAAAACAATCAATTATAACCCGCTTCAGGGTTGTCGAAGAAATGCAAGTATGGTTTTTTTTTTATAGATGAAGCATGTTAAAAGTAAGAAAATGAGGAAGAAGGCAGGTTTAAAAAACAACGAAGTAGATACGAAATGAAATTAAAGCACGTCTGTTAAGTATTAAATCGTACCTGAAGGATGGTTAAAGTCTAAAAAATGAGTAAATGCGAAATGAAATTAAAGCACGTGGGTTATGTATTAAATCCTACCTGTAAAAATGAAACAGTAGGAATGAATAATTTTATAAAGATAACTGGTTTTAAAATAAACAATCAATAAACAATACAATATAACGCGCGAGTAAGGGTTGTGTAAGAAATGCAAGTAGTGTTGTTTTTTTTTTAGAGATGAAGCATGATTAAAGGGAAGAAAATGAGGAAGGAAGCAGGTTTTAAAAACATCGAAGTTGAGAGGAAATGAAATTAACGCACGTTTGTTAAGTAAGTATTAGTGTAAACGTTTGTTTAGGGAAACAAACAACGAATAAGGAAAACACTTTTTACGTATGAAGTAGATACGTGACAGCGGGAGGAGGAAGGTCAATCTGGAAGTGAAGTTGGATATGCAGGTTCGCAAACCGGAAGTGCAACTTAGTAGGAACGAATTGTAATAAAAAGTGTTTTTTTATGTGTAAAGTAAAAATTATGTTAATAACATAAAAACATAGCTCGGATGTAAGGATTTGCTATAAAAAAAATTCAGTGGTAATGGTATAGTCGAAGTATATTTCCATGGGAAACGAACAAACCAACTTTACATTTTTATATATATATATATATATATATATATATATATATATATATATATATCATTAAAAGTCCTTTTCCTGATTAACTGTATTTATCCAGTGTAGCAGCAAGTCCTGGGAGCATATACCAGAAAAAAAACAGTTAAAAATAAGCTATACACCATCCAATATGACTATGCAATCCATACAGCTACATATCTATAAAACGGAGCTGTTAAACCTGACATCGTAATATGGGACAAAATGGAGAAAGTAGCAACCCTAGTTTAAGTCAGTGTCCCTAATGATGCAGGATTAAACAGGGCTGAAAGGGAAAAGATTACGAAATACCAAGGTCTTATGTACGGCATGAAAAGAAACTGGAATCTTAGGAAAATCTCCATACTACCAGTAATTATAGAAGCAACAGGACTAATGAAAAAGAATTTCAAAAGTATCTAGCGAGTATACCCGGTGAACCGAGTGCAAGAGAAATACAAACAAGTGCACTTAAAGCGACGGTTAGAATCTTAAAAAGATCTCTAGGCTGGAGTGTCTGAAATAGCCGGTGAATGTATGCCATCCGGTAGGATGCCCCATCTCAAACAAAAACAGAAAGATAAGAAAAATAAAAAAGAGAAATATATATATATATATATATATATATATTTGAATTACCTACTAGAGACATCCTCCAGTGTATTCGGTCTCTCTGTACAAAGGTTTGTTTAGATAACCTGACATAAGGATACTTCCCCAACTAGTAAACCCTCACCAAATATTCAAAATAACATAGTATTCGAAGCCCAAATAAGATCTACTGTGGTATGGCTACACTGGCTCATACAACGAATGGTGCACTTCCTCCAAGTGATGTTGCCTCTAGTAACAACACTTAGCTGGATAATCCACCAGACCAGATGAATTCTTGTCCTGGAATCCGGTCAGATAAATGAACCACATAAAAGGTATACTATAAAATAGTTAACTGGTCAATTGAGGAGAGGAGAATCAATGTTCTTTATTTCTTTATTGACTCAACTTTTGAGAATTATAATTGGACACTTGGATATATGTGTATCACATGTAGACATCAAGTGTAAGTCCCAGAAAGATTTCTGAGAACTTCTACCGAAGTAAAATGAAAAAAAATATTCATATAGTTATGCATATATATTGTGTGTGTAATGTTAAACACTGAAAAGATTTTGGCTGTATAATGTTCACTTTATTTGCATCACTCACGCAATCTTCAATATTTGCTAGTTCTCTTTACCTTGTTTCTTTTTTTATAGAGTCAGTAAGTATCATCCATCGGGTGCAGTGCGTTGTTCATGGTCATTAATTTCACGGTCCTTTGATTCGGTGCCCAAACTATTTGGTTTATGAAAGGGTAGAGTTATATACTGTTTATTGAATGTATTTATTTTGTATGGCATTTAAGAAAATTCTGATTTTAAAAAGAATGTTTGTTCTGATGAGAAGCATCATTTGTAATTCATATGATTTATTGTATAACTTAAAGTAAATGCTGCTTCGACACAACTATAAAAAAAGTATAATACATTAGTGTACGCTCTTTATTTGGAATCTGAGTTGAAAAACGTTTTGAATCGCCGATATATATATATATATATATATATATATATATATATATATATATATATATATATATATAAAATGAAGTAATAAAATAAGGTGTCAATCAAATTTTATTAGAATTCAAAGTTCAAGCAAAGTCCTTAGCTCATGAATTATCTTTGAAAACTCATGAGCTAAGGCATTAAGGATACTTTGCTTGAACTTTGAATTCTAATAAAATTTGATTGACACCTTATTTTATTACTTCATTTTATATTATAATATTAATGCTCTATCCAATATATTGAGCTTCAGTTTTTATCCGGATGTTTCACTAATTATAAGATATTAGTTGACGCTTATATATTTTGTTGGATTGCTTCATATATATATATATATATATATATATATATATATATATATATATATATATATATATATATATATGTATGTATATATATACATATGTATATATATATGTATATGTATGTATATATATACATATGTATATATATATGTATATATATATATATATATATATATATATATACATATGTATATATATATAAATATATATATATATATATATAAACAAAACAAATATGTATTATTTGTAGCTCCTAGAAAACCCGTCTAGATGGGCACTGTAAGTGTAGTATTAACACAGCATGACGTCGCTAGCTATAAATGTTATCGTTCCTTTCATTAAGTCGAACGCTCTTATGACGTCAAGCCGCCGGATAAAGTGTTAACATTATCACTGTTTATTCGCTATTCAGCGTTGGCCGAGTGGTTCTAGACATCGGGATTTGAGTTGTAAAATACTCGGAATCCGGGGTTTCGAATCGCATGACCAGTAGTGAATAGTTATATCTCAATGCTAATGAGTTCCGATTATAAAAGATGAAACGTATACGTAATAAACAAAATAAATATTTATTATTTGTAGCTAATAGAAACCCCGTCTTCATGGGCACTGTAAGTGTAGTATTAACACAGCATGACGTCGCTAGCTATAAATGCATCGTTCTTTTCATTAAGTTGAATGCTCTTATGACATCAAGACGCCGGATGAAGTCTTAAAATTATCAATGTTTATTCGCTTTTCTTGACGTCGGGATTTGTAAAATACTCGGAATCCGGGGTTTCGAATCGCATGACCAGTAGTGAATAGCCATTTCTCTATGCTGATGAGTCCCGATTATAAAGGACGAAACTTATACGTACATAGATAATAAACAAAACAAGTATATATATATATATATTATTATTATTATTATTATTATTATTATTATATATATCTGTGTGTAATACAGAACTGTGCATTGTATCGAAAGAAAAAAATATTTGGAAGAATAAATATGCTATTTGGTTCGCACGGACCACCCAACCTTATTCCTCGCAGAATTCTGTCCTCTGCAGATAAATAGTAAAAGAAAACACTCCCAATATTTATAATGTCATTCCTGTGAAAATGCTCTTCCATATTCAAGCTTTAATAACTAACAAACATAAAAGGAAAAAGTCTCATTGTAAATTTACAGAAGCATGAAAAACTTTCTTGAAGTGATTTTGCATTTTCTTATGCATACAAATTAGATAGAATGTAAAATCATCGGGCGAGAATAACTTTTGCTCAAAAGAGAGCAGAACAAAAAATTGTTTCAACAACATAGATAATGACAAATATGCTAAATTAGTTCCAAATGTCAACAATAAATATTCAATCTCTAAATAAAATTGTTTATTCTTAACATATATCAAAGGTGTTATCGTGGAAATTACACGTAATTACTATATAAGTATTAAAAATGCCATCCAGTTGTGCACATTTAAAGCATATCATTAAACAACGATAAAACCAAGATCGTTGAAGATTTATGACTGAAACTTGGTGAACGTATACTATGAGTTATTTGTGCCAAGTCGATTGTAGGAATTATTATTAATCTTATGATTTAAGGTTGGGTGGTGTGATGCAAACAAATTTTATAAAACAACGAAATATTATTTTAGTCCTACGATGAAGTACTGCTGCCACATCGGGGGGGGGGTATTCTTTGTTGCCATGACAGAGTACAAGCACGAATGTCAATCTAGTCAGGGGTGATCCCCTTATATATATATATATATATATATATATATATATATATATATATATATATATATATACGTATCGAGCACTGTTGCAGTAAATACTGAAAATTGATACATAAAAAATTATATCTCCTTATCAGATTGTATGTGGATACATGATATATTAATATATATATATATATATATATATATATATATATATATATATTGTTGTGAAGTTGTTCCACAGTAAATAATAAATAAAGGAAGTCAAGTCGAGGGTTGGTTTAACAAGTGTATTAACAAAGTAAGAAAGTGACTAGCTGTTGGCTAGACAGTTACAAGACTGTGCTTTGTCTTCTCTATGTCTCTGGTAACTCGCACTATTTATAGTGACAACCGGTGTAGTTTCTCCTGTGTAAGAACGGTCGGTGTAACATATATATATATATATATATATATATATATATATATATATATATATATATAGATAGATAGATAGATAGATAGATAGATAGATAGATAGATAGATAGATAGATAAAAGATGAGAATAGAAATTGTAAAGGTACAATATCTATTAGAACATCCCCTCCCCTAATAACGAAATGATCATGCTATTGTTTTTATGTTGGTACGTTTACATCTGGGATGAGCATAGAATTGTATTGAAATAAGTTTCGAAATTTCTATATATACAAAAACATAAATATTAATACAAATATTGTTTTCATAAATCTAGTTATTATTTTAAAGATGTTGTCGTTAGTTGCTGGGGCGGTTTTTAACATACTTGGGAAATATTAATTTATTACATTACGAATGATTCCATTATACTGCAGATCAATGATGATGAAGACAATACCATCACACCCAAACACAGGGGGAGGGGGTGGATTAACTATTAATACTAATTTCATCCCCCCCTAGTGCGATCTATGTTGGTTCAGTATCTCCAGCATCGTTATTTCCGAAGTTTTTAGCTACATTTACTGGCTTTCTTTCTGTCCCCCTCCCCCTACCCTATATCTCCCTCCCCCTGTAGAACTGTACATGGTTAGTTTTTCTATTGGGGAATTTTCGGAAGATGCGAATGATCATGATTAAGGGATACCTAGAAATAGGTATATGACTCCACTGTCCATCTCCCTGATTCTATAGAATTGCTAACTTTACTTTAATGCCATAGATAAATTACTTGAAATTCCCAAAGCTTTTCGTATAATATATCTATTTCCATGAATAATTGCGATTTATTATTTATTATTCAATTATCTATTCATATGTTACCAAATTCCCCCACTCTACTCTGCTGAAGAAGTATTTACCATTGTTAACTTTCAATAGGACTTATTCCGATAGAATATTCCCATCTTATCCCCCACCCTATGTCTTGAGCCTCTGCTGATAATCGAATCAAGTCATATCTAAGCCCAAGTACGCGTTGCTACCCCATAGCCTCTATATTATACGCTAATTATTGCCCCAGATTGCATCAGGAAGGGCCCATACTGACTATATTGGTTGCAAGTTTATACCCCTCATTCCCTCCTATCCAGGTTTTAGGCTTGATAACAGGTAACGGTTTCTATGCAGACACCATTGTAGTAGTTCATGCCTAGCGTTCAGTTAATTATCTCTAGATGTCATGATGCGGTACGACTCTAATACACATAGGTTGCATCTCTTCCTTTTGTTCGGTCTATATTTGTTAGCCCTCCTCAAAATGGACCATTTCAGTTCGAAAGGGTCTTGTCTAGTAATGAGATTTATCACAAAACGGACAAGAGAAGTGTTAGGTCTATCTATGTTTTCCCTGTGGCCACCTCTGAATGAACTCATGTGATTTCTGAACCTATCTTTGAACTCACTCCGGTGGATCCGATATATGATCTCCTACTATTTTCTGTTATCACATCGCATTTGTAGACAATGCTTGAGACTCTACAGCCCCCCCCCCCCCAGTGGACATATGTTGGAAGCTCTGCAGTTACAGTTGTGTGCCGAGCCGTTGCTGGATGTTCTATTACTATGCATATTCACAACGGGGGTTCTCCCTGAACTGGTGTTGCTGGAATCAACACCAAATGTGAATGTGTCTTCCCTTGGTTTAGCTATCTTAGATTTGTTATATCCTATGATGGATGCGGCTATATTTCTACAGGTTGAAAAGGACAGTTTTACAGTATTTTTGTTAATGATTCCACCCAAGCTGCTATCCCTTGAAAGTTTTTTTCCACTATGCTATAAAACATCTTTGGAATATTAGTCTTAATATGCTGGCTATTGGGGGGTTGAACCATGTAGTGGTCCTTCTTCTGTTTTTCTTCCTCCCCTCCCTCCTGATTTGGAGACCATGTGT
>OY744524.1:2549672-2594672 GCA_963556195.1 Sepiola atlantica
CTACCCTCCTGGAGAGGAGGTAAATAAATACTCGTCCTCAGATGAACCAGAGCATCCCTGGCTTGACTGGGTATTTGACCTGGTTGAGGAGTCCCTTCCCATTCGTAACAGAGTTCTCTTGCGTCTTGGCGGTTAATAGTTGTACCTTGTATGAAGTTGAGTGAAGGTCTTCGTTGAGCGCTTTCTTCATATTTGCCACTCTGACGACCATATCTCGCGCTAAGATCAACATTGCTTTGCCTTTCTAAAACTTTTGACGACTTTCGTTGTACGATCACAGTTAGAACGCTTTCTATGATAATTCCTGTTAGCCATTGCTTCCACATATCCGTTAATATTCTCAATCTCACATCTCATGGCCTTCAATGTATTGAAAGAGCACTGAGATGCAGCTAAAATTTCCAATTTGTTTTAAATATTCGGCACGACTCATCATGATGCAGGTGTGTCTATTCTAATAGTTCGTTTCTTTCCAGTCGGCCATGGTCCCTAGCTCTCGAACCCCATAATCATACGCAGAAAACAGCCATTCGTTTCACCTCACCGCTATTTAATTTATCAACTGCTTTTGAAATGAAAGAATATAAAAAAATATCAAATTCGTCGCGAACACGCCGACTGTCAGCTAGACGGTTGAGTTTCAATCCCGGTGTGAGGCACTAGCTGGTCTAGCCGCAATAGAAAGCTGTGGTACAGCGAAACAGTATGTATGTGAATGAGTATATGAAGCTCCCTTTCTTGGGTAGAGCTTATTTGTAAGGATATCGCTAACTGCCATTAGCTTTAAGTTGATGTTGTTTTGATGCACTGTAATATAAACACACACACACATATATATATATATATATATATATATATATATATATATATATATATATATATATATATATATATATACATATATATATATATATATATATATTACACAGAGAAATTGATTTTAATTGTCAAAGGAGCAATACTTCTTCGCGCAATACTAAAGTAACCCTCCTTGCAAAGAAATTGTTCAATCACCCGTTACGAATTTAAAAATTTGTAACGGGTGATTGAAAAATAAACTAAAATAAAAATTTTTAAAAGATAAAAAAGATAAATACAGAATTACAAGAATTAATACTGATCCTATAAAGCAAAAAATAAATAAATAAAATATATTATATATATATATATATATATATATATATATATTATTTATATATATATATCATAAATATATATATATATATATATATATATATATATATATATATATATATATATATATATATATATCGAGGCAGCATTTTTTCCTTATGACACGTATTATTAAAAATAACCAACAATTGTTGTCTGGATATGTTTGTATTGATCCCTTCAATTTTCCGGATTAAAGTCTTAATCTCGGAAGAAACAAAATTAATTTTAACACTAGTACTAATATACTTGAATGCTTATAATACTTAATAAATATAGTTTCATATTTAAATGTATCCCGCCATAATTAATTATAAATCACACTCCAGGTCTTAATCTGTTTGATATTACTCCACTGAAGATGGACCCAGATGGGTCAGAAAATACTCTGGACAAAAACGTTAATTACGGCAGTTTCATCAGCCAATTTTCTTCCGAGTTTAAGACTTTAATCCGGAAAATTGAAGGGATCAATACGAAAATATCCAGACAAGAATTGTCGGTTGTTTTTAATAATATATATATATATATATATATATATATATATATATATATATATATATATATATATATTCCACAGTCACTGTATATTAGTTTGACATTCCATCGGTACCTTCGGTTTCAGGGAAAAAACTAGAAACTCAACACACAGAGTTAAAGATAACAAATGTGACTGTGGGTGAAAACGTCGCTTGATGAATGGGCCAAGTTTTGGTACCTTTATAATGCACATTGAGTTTCCAGTGTCTCCGTTAAACCGAGGGAGGAGGAAACAAATGTAGAGTGTCTATTGAATAGAAATATATATGATTTTGCACAATTGATCACCCTTTTTATTTCTCCGATAATACTTAATTACGCTATATATATATATATATATATATATATATATATATATATATATATATATATATATATATAATGTAATATTTAGAAGGCAATACAATGCAGAGGTGTGACGGATAGACACAAGTTGGAGCAAATAAGACATATAATGGTGGAACAAATGAATTAGTTTCAACCTTATTTCTATATACCAATAAACAATGCTTCAAGCAAACTACATAAACCTCTTATATATATATATATATATATATATATATATATATATATATATATATATATATATATATATATAAACTTCACGGAAGAGGCAAAATGCGATCAAAAAACATGTGTTAGTTGCAGATATTTTTATTAAAATCAAAATAAAAAATCAAAACAAAATTTTTTTTTCTCTTGATATTTTTAATCTTATATTTCGCTTGATATAAAAAGCCTCGCCAGAGCTTTAGACAAATAAAGGGTATTAACCTTATGTTTTTCGTAATAATCCTTCCTGGTTTTCTAGAAGTGACGTCCTATGTTGTGTGGACTAACGGTGTAAATGTCTCTTTTAAATTGAACTTAAATCGTCGCTGGTAGGTATACATTTGGGAAAGTTCATTTTTTTAAGCATCTTTAAAATTGTAAACTTCAAGAAAGAGGCAGAATGCCTTCAATATATATATATATATATATATATATATATATGTATGTGTGTGTATGTGTGTGTATGTGTGTATGTGTGTGTAATGTGTGTGTATGTGTGTGTAATGTGTGTGTATGTGTGTAACTGAACATCTTGATTACCCATCAGAGGCTGCACAAGTTTAGTGCTAAAGGTTTTGCCGTAAAAGTGGAAGCGAAATAAACCTTTTTGTTGGTGCACTTTTCATAAATTAAATAAAGAACATTTACCCAATCTAAGAGGATTGCAATCCCGTTTTTTCTCATCACATCGGAAAAGCTATTAATTCACAGCCGGTTTCGTTTTTCGTTGCGAGAAATATTTGTAAGGGATCTTTACTCGCTGAAGTTTGTTTTTTTAATTAAAACTTAACTTTAAAATGCAAAACGACTTAAAATGTGAACAAAAGAGACAAGGGAATAGAGAAATCAAGAAACAGTTCACATATTTGTTGGAGATTTTTTTTAAAAGTCAGATAGACTCATCTGGATATTAATTAAGGTTCTGTAACCATGACGCAAGGAAGTACTAGATATTGGGCGAGTGTATAACAGGAAATGGAAACCACTGAGAGATTATAATAGAAACGGATATGATGCTACATGGCACAAAGAGGGGATGATAGAGAATAGCAGTGTATGTCTGGTAGCGTGTAGATGTATAAATGATATGGGCTGACAAAATATAATTAATTAGTGATTTTGATAGCTATCTCTCTCTCTGTCTCTTTCTCTCTGTCTCTCTGTATTTACTGCTACTGGTTTGTGATTTGGAACAAAGATCTAGATGAATAAATATTCAAAATCTTCCATCAGTCTTGTCTCGAGAAAGTCTGTTTTGAAATTATGAAAGAAGCTTATTTACCGGTCAGTCAGGATCACACAGAAACCCATAAACGGATTAACAGCAGCGACCATAGGTAGGAATACAATGGATGAAATGTGATGTTTCTTTAAAGATTACGGCCAATATTATTATTTGCTTAAATGTATTAATTTACGGAGATGTAAAGAGTTAAGTTGATATTAAAAGTTCATAAATAACTCGCAATTCATTGAATGGAGACACGAAAAGAATAAGGTTGAAGTTACCTAGAATATCCGTTTACTAAGAAATAGTAAAATGATTACACCGGAACGATCGAAAAAAGCAAAATATTAAATGGAAATAGTCGATCGTAATGTGGGTAGATCACTGGTGTGGGTATGCATTGTGTTTTGAATGCGACTGCTATAGTTATGATTTTTCCAACGCTGAAGCTAAAATGTGAATTGCAAAATTGAATAAAATATTTTTTTGTCTTCTTCAAGTATGCTGATTCAGGAATGTATAAAAAACCATTGCAAATGTGCGTCACCGATGAACAAAGAATCTGGAAGTCCAAGGGATCCGACTTGATAACCGAAGCGAATAGACGTTCTCGATCAACTTGAGGGTGGGGGCGTTGATTATAATCGCAAGCGAAATGTGTTAAAAAGGAATGTCAAACTTCTAAACGTAATAAATTGTAAGCTATCTATATATAAAAACTTTCTTGTTTTCGATTTCTACACTTCTGCTACAACACGTTTGGAGTTGAGGATCCATAAAAGACCGGGGTCTGTGTAACAAAATCACGGAAAACTATTGTCCTTTCATCGAAGAAATAGATCAAGAATTGATTAAGCCAATTTTTAAACAAAAAAAAAATATTTACATTCAAACAAACAATTATTAAAATCATTAGTTTCTTCTCGAATATAGTTTTGTAGCTGTTTTTTACTTTGTAGTGTAAAGAAAATGAAAATGTGCTACTCTCGACAGGGATTGAACTCAAAATGTTCGGATCATAAAATGTTTACATTTATTACATTCGCAAAGCTCATTCACAAAACTTCTCATCCTTTTACCGTCACATGGTTCATCACGTTCAGTAGTGTAAGACAGGCGGACAAAAATACGCATATGCATGCCATTATTCACTATTAGAGTGACCTCTTTCTCTCTCTATATATATATCTATGTCTATCTGTGTCTATCTCTCTCTCTCTCTCTATATATATATATATATGTAGTAAGTAGTGTTAGAAAGCGGAGGCAATGTGTTGGTTAGGTGACACTGGCGGTACGGTAAATGGTAAACAATTAAATAGTGACCATATTGAGAACTTATTTGAAAATTATTGATTTCTCAATATTGTTACTATTTAATTATTTACAATCTCACGTACCACCGGTGTCACCTTACCAACGCATCGTCTCCGCTTTCTAACAATACTTATGACATATTACGCACAATGCTTCAAGCAAACTACAACATTCTTCTCACATATATATATATATATATATATATATATATATATATATATATATATGTGTGTGTGTGTGTGTGTGTAAAGGAGTAAGGTTACGAACATTTGTAAAAAGTTTTTTCGACATTTATTTATGATTTTATGATTTTATCATTTCATAATTTTATAATTTTATAATTTTATATATTAAACAACACTCTTTCAAATCGAAAGACATTTCTTCAAATGGATTTACATATCTGATGAGAGCGCACCACGCTTGAAACGCGTTATATAAATTATAAAATCATAAACGTATAAAATAACAAAATAATAAATAAATGTTGTAAAAATTTTTTACAAATGTTGGTAACCTTACTCTTTTATATATATACTTTTCTGTCGTTGGAATTGCACTGATACTCCACTACCCTCGTACCCCCCCTCTCTCTCTCTCTCTCTCTCTCTCTATATATATATATATATATATATATATATATATATATATATATTTATGGTATATGATATTAAAGTCAATTTTGTTTGTGTATTACAGAAATCGATATGTTAACAGTTCAAACATTCAAATAAAATTCAATCAGAATTACATTTTTTTAGACAATATAAATACATCATTGCACTTTCTTTCAATTCTCTTTGAGGTCAATAGGGCAACTATTGGTTAAATCCGTAACATAACTGAAATACATCAAAACATAAAGAAACGAACATCATTTTTAAAAATAAATTTACTCTGTTTCCTAAAACAAAAGTAAAATTGAACAAAGAATATATCGGTGAAGAGGTCATATTAAAAAGGTTTAAACATTAAAAGAATAATTGTATTTACATTGTTAGGGTTAATAATAGTTAATTCGTTTTGATACGTTAAATACATTCGCCGTTTACAGCCGTCCATAATTTGTGATGTTTTTCAGAAAACACCACCATGCTAACAGTTTGTTTCTTACTTTGCCTCATATTGCAAAAATTATAAACATGGCAATATTTAAAATTATTTCCGACCAGCAATTATCTCTACATGGACATAATTCTAGTAAGGGAGGGTCAAGGTTAATACTGTAAGGTGTAAAATAAGTATGAGAACAAACAATGATTGGAGAGCATAATATTTAAGAGCGTGTAAAAAGGGCAAGATAATTATTCTAGGTTTTTGTTAATTTTTAGTTTTACAAAAGATTAAACACGCAAGTGAAATTGTTAGCGACGGAGATGAGCGCCGGGTAAAATTAGTTGATGAAACTGACATCATTGATAGCATCAGACAATTCGCATTGTGTCGTGTATACAGCTTTATTGCATGACTGATTAGGGCTTCGATATCGACAGTAGGTAATAAAAAAGAGCTCTTTCGATAGTGTATATCTTTTTTATGTATTTCCAGTATACGTTTTTTTTACTGTTTAGTTTATTCCTGTTTATTTGGTGTTAAATTGATTGGATGTCTTTCACAAGAGGAACACGAAGTAATTGCGCCTTTTTCTGTGCATTATTTACAAGTTTGTTGAGAAAATTAAAAAGTCTTTGGAAAGTGGGAAGTATTTTCGTCACCTTGTTGAGGAGAGGCCTGCTAATTTACATGTGAGGTGTTTATTGTAAATGACTACGGTACAGTTTTGGCACACAGTTGAATACGAAAAGAAAACAGAGTTTATTCGATGAAAATTGTTGAAAAAAAAATACATTGTATTTAACCAAATGTTCCGGTTTACACATGTTACATAGTCGATTTTACTCATCCTATTCAAAAATGTACGCTGCGTCATTTTTTTCCGTTGTTTGACTTAATATTCAAAACGTTGATAAATGTGTACGTTTCGTTTATCCTTTCTTTCTCGTTGTCGATCTGTGTTGCGTTGCGTTGCGTGGCTACCTTTTATCCGTCCTGTAAATTCTTCGTCGTTTCTCGCTTCTCTCTTTGTGGCAGTATTGTCGTTTGTTCCCTCAATTCGTGTCGTCTATAGATTTATCGCTTCCACGAATCTTCCGCCGCAGTGTGCATTCTTCGTCTAATAAACGCGTTCGAATAAATTCGTATAAGAAGATTTAAAAGATAAGACAGGTTCGGGGTGGATATTTATTTGAGAGAATATATTTTAAGCAATGATAAGTACCATTTACACTTTATAAAAAAAACTATATTTTGAAACTTTGATATAGATAAACAGATAGATATACTGACATATAGATAAATAGATAGACAGATAGCGATGATGGACGCACGCGGCCTTATAGTTTTGTCGTATTAAGAAATATTATTAAGTGTATGTTCACATACAATTTCAACGAGAGACTGATATACACTTAATGCGCTTTCTTGCTCTGTTCTCACGTGACGTCATATCCGTGGATGATCTCATCGCTTTGAGCTTGACATTTCTGACCTTGTCTAGTCAAATCTTACCTCGAGGTCATATGTGTCTAAAATACACTATGAGACCGTTGTTTATTTAAGCAGGTAATTTATACCGTACTCGTTTGATGATGGACTCTTCCGTCGATGTCCACAAGAAAAATCAGCTTTGTGTGTGTGTATGTGTGCGGCGGATCGAACTGGGTATTGCTGTTATACTGCAAAAGAATGATTTGTTTTCAGGGGTGAAAAGATGTGTGCGATAATCCACACTTCTTGCAACTGCTGATAACACAAACAGTCGCCACAGACCGTATCAACCTTAGGTTTTACATCAGAGTGTTTCTTCTCCAAGACGATTGTCTGAACAAAGACTGAGGGTGCTTCCATCGCAGCAGTCCAGCTGTGCCTCCAGACACCAACCCGGACATCTCAAAACCCCGACGCACACACAACCACACACACACATAAACACACACACACACACAAAAATATATATATATATATATAAAATATAGAAAAGAAAAAAATTACAAACATATTGCAACTGTCATCATTTATAATTTATTTATGAATTATAAATGTGTTAAAGTGATTATTTTGTTAAGAACTTCAAGTAAAAGAGCTCAATGTTGAAAACAGAGCAAGAATAGAATACAGAAAGAAAAAAATCACAAACACATTGCAACTGTCAGCATTTATAATTTATTTATAAATTATAAATGTGTTTGTGAATTGTTAACACAATATATATATATATATATATATATATGTATATATGTATATATATATATATATATATATATGTATGTGTGTATATATATGTATTTATAGTCATATGCATACCATCGAAAGATCAAACGATAATAAACATTTACTTAGCATTAAGCACATATTAATACCGTTTAAACAACGCGTTTCCAAAACAGACTCATTTACATGTGTTCGAATCTATATTTAACACATGCATTTTAATTTCACCAAAGTTTATCAGCTTAATCACATTCAAATTGGACATATGTAAACCATTAAGTAACATTTTTGTGGCGAATTGAAATCATGTCGGATGACGTCATTTTCCCGTGTGGTACTTCAGGTCATATACACTTTGGTATTGATGACTTTATATATATATATATATATATATATATATATATATATAGAGAGAGAGAGAGAGAGAGAGAGAGAGAATGATAGTTTGCTTGAAGCATTGGTTGGAATAGTAGTAGTATGTTTAAGAAATGCCGGGTAGGTTGTAAGCCGGAAAGAAAAAAAATAATTAATCGAAATTGGACTTACTATTTATTTTTTTCTTAAATCTTACATAACAGCAAGTGCGGTGTTGGCTGTTTGTGTGTTGTCCGGATGATTATTAAAAATCATTTATTAAATATTTCGGAAAAAGACTTCCCTTTGTCAAATATAATAAACAGCAATCAAACGAAATAATGGGCAACCCATATCAGGAGTTTGGAATTTTAAGTGAGTTTATTGAACTTTCTATATTATTTGGTTTGATTTATCTATCGTTGTAATAATTAACATACACATTGGATACTTTTCACTTGATCGATTATTGACACATTTCGCGACTGGATATTTATAACCTGGATTAATCTTCAGTCAACCCTCTGGATGTCTTTCCTGATTATGTTTTTCAAATTGTATGACCTGGATGTATTGTATGGATTCAACAAAAAAGTATGTTTTTGGGTTGATATATTTTATGTTATGTATTTTTATGTATTTGTGTATATATTTTTATATATTTTCAAAGCTTAATTTTATTACCAGTAGTGTTATAACTGCGGTAATGGTCCTCTGAAGAGAAGAATTATCCATGAAAACTCATGAGCTAAGGACTTTAAGATACTTCGCTAGAACTTTGAATTCTAATAAAATTTGATTGCCACCTTATTTTATTACTTCATTTTATATTATAATATTAATGCTCTATCCAGTATATTGAGCTTCAGTTTGTATTCGGATGTTTCACTAATTATAAGATATTAGTTGACGCTTATATCTTTTGTTGGATTGCTTCATATATATATATATATATATATATATATATATATCCCTTATATAAAAAAACATATATCAAAATATATTTATATTAGAGTAAATTCTTAGAAGTTAACTAATATAGTGATTGCAGTAGATTGATTGACTTACTAGACAAAAATCTTTCAACGAAAATGTTTTTTTCCAGGTTTGAAGGTTAAAAAACTTCCAAGACTATATATATATATATATATATATATATATATATATATATATATATATATATATATATATATATACATATTGTACTTCGTTCTATTCTATTATACATGTACTTATATATTCTTATATCGTTGTCCTGTATTAATATAATGCATAACAGAGTGATATTGTGTATTGTTTGTTCCAAAACGCGGTAGAATAGTGCACGAAGACTCAGCCGAACCCATTAAAGAAATTATCAATAATTAGGAGAAATTAATTATAGCAAAAACAACAATGTTTGTTTTCTAACGACTTAATTACAACTAGAAAATACAGATCAGATTTTCGCCCACGAATTTCATATATGTTCATACCTATTCACCTTTTGTCTACATATATGTTTCTCCCTCAATGTGTATATACATATATATTCTCTCGAGTGTGATCATTAGGTATGCTTACACACGCACACATGCACACACACACGGCGGTGTCTGATTGTCAACCTGCCAAATTCATCAACCCTTATCCTCGAGTGACTTTTGGGCCTTGATAAACAGTAATTTGTAGTACGTAAAAACATAATATTTATTTTTAAATTAGTCGATAAATGTCAAGTACTAAAACGATGTATTTTAAATTCATACTTTACAGAATAATTGTATTGCGAAATTAAAGTCCCATCAAATTGACTTCTGTTTCTTCACAAACAAAACAGTAATGTGTATTTTACTCCCAGTTAACGTTGGCCAAGTATATATAAACCCTGTGTATCGCTTTATTGCAGGTCAATATTATTTTAATTTTGAAATTGCTATGAAACGCAGAGAAGTGAAATTTGGTACAATGGAAGAGCATAACAAAGTGCCTTATTTCCCTGATTTTTGTGGAATTTGAACAAATATTTTGAAAGTTATGCTAATTTTTCTATTTTCTGGTAATTTTAAGTGTGTATCACTTTATTGCAAGTGTCTAAAAATGTATATTTTCGGTAATAAAACAATATTCTAACTTCATATTTCTATTTATATGAAATAAAGAACATATCCAGTAACAATATTAACCAAAAACAAGAACGAATTTCACATTATTTTGTTTAAGGAAATATTTATTTATCAACATAACTCCCATGCTTCAAAATCACTTTGAATAGCCTCTTGTCAACTAGTGATGTCAATCGGCGGATTTGAGATGATGTGATGCTATAGGAAACTTCCAAAATCTTCCTCCAAAGTTCATCCTTCGACGAAAATTGAACACCTCCTTCATAAACTTTCATCTTTATTATTGACCAGAGCTGCTCAATTGGATTTATATCTGGAGAACAAGGTGGCCATGTCATCAAATTTTCTCCACTAATGACTAATGACTTAAGGTAGGATGCCGTAGCCTTGGCTGAGTGGGATGGCGCATTGTCGTGCATAAAAATCAATTTGCGGTGACGCGCCAATGGAAGGTCATCAAGCCATGGTGACAAATGCTCATTTAAAAATAAAATATAAGACTGGCTTGTCAGTTTGACACCTTCTGGCACTCGAAATGGTCCAATTAGTTCATCGCAGATTATTCCAGTCCAAAACATGACACCTCCACCTCCCTGTTGACGACGGAATCGATGAGGGGTAGGGAATCCAAGAGGACTCCAAACTTTGGCCCACCCATCTGGTCCATCAAGGGTTGCTCTGGCCTCATCGGTGAAAAGAACATTTTCAAAGCTGGTTTTCATGTATTTCTGAGCCCAAGCCAAACGTTTTTCCTTATGAGTTTGGTTTAAAACCGGTCTTGCTATGGGCTTAATGCTTCTTGCAATTTCGTTTAAGACATTGCAGCGTGTCTTTCTGGACAAGGAAGATATTCCAGCCTTGTCAAATATAGCAGCACTGTTGCTGCCCGGCTGCTTGATAAGTTGACGGCGAATCTTTCTAACATTACGAGCAGAAACTGACTTTCTTGTGTTTTTGTCCTTCCTTGGTTTGATGTTTGGATTTTCAACGAATGAAGACAATGTTCTTCGATCTCTTCCAAGCTCCTTGGCTAGATCTACGAGAGATAAACCTTCTGCAAGGCCTGCAACAACACGTCCTGTTCACTAGCTGTCAATCGACCCTTTCTAGGCATTTTGGGAGACCTGCAATAAAGTGATACACACTTTAAATTAACAGAAAATAGAAAAATTAGCATAATTTTCAAAATATTTGTTCAAATTCCACAAAAATCAGGGAAATAAGGCACCTTGTTATGCTCTTCCAGTGTACCAAATTTCACTTCTCTGCGTTTCATAGCAATTTCAAAATTTAAAAAATAGTGACCTGCAATAAAGCGATACACAGGGTTTATATATATATATATATATATATATATATATATATAGTATTTTTGTATATTTCCTTATATTTTCAAGTATGTGATAAATAATATTTTTACTGATGTATCTCTATAATCTTATCTGAAGATACAAGCTTGCATCTTTGAAAAGTCATGGGTTAAGTAAGAATAAAAAAGTTATTTACATTTTTAAATTCCTTGTTTAATCTACGTTATGATTCAATAAATATTGTTCTTTTTCTAATTTTTATTCTCATTTTATTATTTCATTATATATATATAGATGTATGTATACATATATATATATATATATATATATATATATATATATATATATGTGTGTGTGTATACATATATACTAGCTCTCTAAATTAGTCAGAAATCTAAAAATCAGTAATACACCCTACTCATTGCATTGGTCCATCTTGAAAAAATCTAGATCATACACACCAAGCTCTCCACATTGCAGCCTCTGCACTATGGAAACTTACACAATAGCCACGACTAATAAATCCTTAAACACTATTAATTCTAAAAACGAGTTGATCTCCCATTGCAGACACAAACGCAAATTCAAATACTCCAACTTTTTGCCCCCCCCCCTAGCAATAATTAACCGTACTTTCCCTCCCCCATAACACCCAATTCTCTTATTCACTATTTATCTATCATGCGTAGCCCCTTTACTAATTCCAATTTCTCTAGTTTGAACATTTAACCTATCCCTTAATACTCACTAATCTATTGCTGAACTGCATTGCTGCCCGACGACTGCCTTGCGGTTGTCTTGGATCTTTTGCATGTGTATATGTATATTATCGCCATAAATCTCGAGTGTATATATTAGTGCTACACATTTCTGTAGACATGTGTGCCTGATGTGAATATGTGCGAGGATACTGAGATACTTTTGGTTTTGTGGATGCGTGTGTATATGTATATATGTGTATATGTATATACGGGTATATATGTATACATGTGTGGATTTTACATGTGCATTTGTAGTTATATGTGATTATGTTCGCGTGGCTGCGCGCATGTTGCCTGTGTACATTTCATGCCCGATTGTATGGGATGCTCATTGGCATGGGGAGAAGTGGAGTACTGCCCCGAGCGGTTGAGGGCAGCAGTGCAGCTATACATCTATATACCTATTTATCCCCATTTTAAAATTATATTTTATTTTTCTAATTCTATTATTCTATCCTTTATTTTATTTTTCTATTTCTCACTTTCTATTGCTTATTCACTATTTAATTATATTAATATACTCTGTATCTGCTAAAACATCCTTCCTCTCTTTTCCATATTTTGACAACCTACACTGTCAATTTATTTTATAGAATGACAATTAGTTCAATATCCTTCAGAACAATTTTCTTCTAAATAGATATCTATTGAATCCTTAGGACTTTTTAAAGCCATTACGGGGAAAACAGTTCCTTTCTTCATCTCTTATAATCCCATAAACCCTCCCGATCCCATCTCCCCACCCAAGTTTTTTTATTTTTTAATTTTTTTATTTATTTATTTATATATATTTTTTTATCTAACCATCTTCACAGCCATTTTCCTCTTTGCCCCGCCAATAAGTCTATTCATCTTAGAAAAATCTACCTCAAGTTATAACCTCTGAAGCTTATCTGCATTTAATCTAAACTTTAAACCCCACGGGAATTCAACTTCCCAGTACTTCTCAGAAGTTATAACATTTCTTAATTTGACCACCCTAGATTTTATTTTTCTTCCCTCTTTTGCCTAAACATCATTAACCGCATTCCCCACTCATAGGATTGGCGCCTCCCCCTCCTCATTCTCTCTTGCTTTTTACCTTACTCTTTTCTTTTTTTCTTTTTTTTCTTCTCTCCTTTTCTTCTGTTTTTTCTTCTTTTTTTTTGTCTTTTCTTCCTTTTTTTCTTCTGTCTTTTCGGTTCCTAACCCCCACCTCCTTTGCTATTTCCACTTTCTTCTTTCTCTTACCTTCCCCTACATATCCCACAATTCCAAGTAAGTTTCACACTTTACAACAATTCGGATTACAATTTTTCATTGAGTTTTGGTTCGTACTTTTTGCCTTTGGATCTGTTTACTTGAAAACAGGAAGAAATGCGTTTTCTTAATCGGGCTAATTTTGTCTGATCCCCCCTCTAAGTACTAAGAACTTAGGTGAAATCTTCGCCGTTGGATTTTCATGCAGATTCTTCTGGATTTACCAATTACATTTGAACCCCATACAACTTGGATCTCCGTATTTGATGACTTTCATTTACATTGAAACACACCCGTTTGAACTTTTAAAACCTTTTAAAAAGAACTTTTTTAAAAATGACTTTTTCCAAATTTTGAATATTGACTGTTCTTATCTGTCAACTTATACATCTCTACTTCTTCTGATGATAAGATGTTAATCTTTGAAAAGCCGTGCTTAAGGAATGCAATTGAAAGAGAAAAAGAATAAATATTTTATTTACTAAATGCTCCTTGTTCTGAACAACTGAAGATATTGATCTGTTTCCATTTACAGGTCTAACTATTTTTCATTGACTCACCTTATTTTTGCTCTATCCAGTATATTGAGCTTTCCTCATCTCACAAGTCTAATTCTCTAAAAGTTATCTTTTAGTTATAAACCTTCATGATAACATATATATATATATATATATATATATATATATATATATATATATATATATATATATATATATTTATATATATATATAGATAGGTAGATAGATTGATAGATAGATATAGATATATATTATAGACCCGAGATAAACAAATGCATTACATTTATTTCTATACGTTCTAAGAATTCAAAATAAACAACAGTTTCATGTACGATCGTTTCTGAGTCGATATAGACTTTAATTCAAATGTTGATCTATATATTGTTTTATTTCTATTGCTATATTGCTCATATTTATCTACCTCCCACAAGGTAAGATGTGACACAGGGTCGGGAAAGTGGGATTAGATAAGCCAGCGCTTGAGAGGTGAGCACTCTTGCCATTTAAAAATTGCCTGGGCAGCCCCGTCGGCATTCCCCGGTAGGGGCGCCTCAGACAGTAAGCAATAAACTTACTCCTCCCCAAAGAGGGGAGGCAAAGCCTGGGAAGGTGCACGTCCTAGAACTGCACAGGACCAGACAACCCCTCAATAGACCGGCGTAAATCCAGACCCAAAGGACAGGACAATACCAGTTTATTAGGCGGGGTAACCCCCCTCCTCTCTCTCTCTCTCTCTCTCTCTCTCTCTCTCTCTCTCTATATATATATATATATATATATATATATATATATATATATATATATATATATATATGAAAGGAAACTGTAGTTGTCTAGAAGCATTGCTTAAAATATAAGTGTAAGTTTCAAATCTGAGGCAGGAGCAATATATACCGGAAGGTGTAAAAGATGAACAAAAATAAATGAGATGAGAAAATAAGAATGGAATCTCAAATCAATTTATTAATATTTCACGTAAAACAGATTAAATACCAGAACAGTAAATAAAGTAGTCACCGTCAGGCAATTAAAAGTTCCGGAATAAGGTAAACTTAAATTTTCGAGAGCGGGACCTCTCATTATCAAAAGTACAAAAAGATGACCGAGTGGTCGAAAAACCGATGGGATCAACTATTGACGAAATACCGCAGAGAATTGAGAGTAGGAATGTAGCAAAGAATTAAGATAAGCTGATTGGACATCAAAATTAATTATTCATATCATAATTTAATTATATAATTCAGCTAAAGCTTATCATCTTATTAATATTTGTTTATTTATGTACTATTTATTATAATTTTATTTAATTTATTTTCTTTTTCTTCTTTAATTTTTTTCTCTTTTAATTCAATCTTAATTCTAAAATTTTTAATTTGATAAATTCCGTTAAAGGAATACGAATAGCCAAGGGGAGGTAACTTTGAAATCCCGAATCTGGTTAGAATAAACTTAAAAAATAACTTAAAACTGAAATATATATATATATATATATATATATATATATATATATATCTTTATCATGCGGAGTCAAAGCTAGCTTTGTGAACCGGAGTTGCGCCTTAAGACTGTCTGAAATTATCACTTCAGTGCATTGATGAGAGCAAAAGTTCGAAACAAGGTCGTCCGTAGGGAAATATAATTTAATATTTATTCATAAATATTTTCATAAATACCATTTAAAAAAAAATAAAGTTTTGCATTTTTAAGAGATATAAAAAATAGACATTCTCTTAAGCTACAAAACAAAGCTCCGAGTAAGTTCGTTTTATATTCTAGCCTGTCTGAATGTTTACGCGATACTTGGCATAAGTATAGCTGTATCACGTGATAATTTCTTATGGCTGTGAGTATAGTCGATGCGGAGTCAAAAATGGCTCTGTGAACCGGGTTCGCGCCTTATGACCGTCTGAATTTATCACTTCGAAACAACGTCGTTTGTAAGTAAATATAATTTAATATTATTTATAAATATTATATATATATATATATATATATTATATATATACGTGTGTTTCAGTTTTTAGAGTTTTAACAATATACACATACATACGCTCAGACTTTAGACTTCATTAATTGTTAGATATGCGTGTGTGCGTAAATGTGGGTTAGGGACTAGGCGATCGTTTGAGAGTTTACGCATATTCTTTGGTTTATAAGTTTGTATACCCAAATTGAAGACAATCCTATTTTCCACGAAAGAAATAAACAACAAACTTATCTCTAACCTCTCGAACTGTTGATAAACGGTATCAGTCATATATATCAGGCCGGCCCCACATTTATTAAACACAGATAGCATTTATCAATGTCTTATCTTTACTGAAGGATAAAAAGAAGTCAAAATGGGTCACTATATTGGAAGAGGGCGAAGAACAAGGGAGAGAACAACCTTGAAAGAGGATTGTATTTCCGGGAGGGTATAGGACTAAGTATCTAATAGGCTGTATTGTCTTTGTAACTACCACAGTCGGACTCGTCATTTCAACGCTTGCCCAGGAAGAGGAGGGGGCGTTTCTTACTAAACAAGATATTCATCATTACACTCAGAAATAGGGTTTTTGACATGTATATATATATATATATATATATATATATATATATATATATATATATATATATATATATAGGATCAAATATAAACCAAAAGTAAAACTTTTAGTAGATGGAACCTAGAGTGAAAGAGGTTTAGCTCAATATACGAGATAGAGCAGTTGTAGAGATAGAAGAAAAAAGAGTGATAAATATGCGACGATTGTCCAAATTTATTTCAAATTGTTCAATGACAGGTGTATTCAGTAATAAACCCGCCCTATATATAAATATATATATATATATATATATATATATATATATATAAATATACATGTACATATATATATATATATATATATATATATATATATATATATATATATATATATATATATATATATATATATATATATATATATGATCAAATTTAGCTTTTTTGTTTCATTTAAGTTTTCTATGTCATTTGCCTTTTTCTATGGTCCAGGAAGTTATCAATAATGGCCAGCTTTTCTCTTTTCAATTCATTTTAAGTGCGTTTGGATTTACTTATATTTGAACATTCTATTCATACTGCCTCTACGCTTAAGTTTTGTTTTCGCTTTTTACAATTCATTGGACATTTTTTCTAACGGAAAATTACCACCTGGACAAACCACATATCTTTCTTACGGAACTTCTCTTTCACTGCTTTTTTTAATAATATTTTTAATATATTTTTCAAATATTTGAACTTTGGTTTTTTCGAAAGACAACTTATCTATCTGTATTTCTCCTCTGATGATAAGATCTCGATCTTTGAAAAGCCTTGGCTTAAGGAAAGAATAATAAACACTAGTTTATTACTGAATTCACCTTGCATTGAACAATTGAAATTTGAAATAAATTTGAACAATCATCGCATATTTATCACTCTTTTTTCTTCTCTCTCTTTCTCTCCCTCTCTCTCTCTCTCTCTCTCTCTCTATATATATATATATATATATATATATATATATATATATATATATATATATATATATATATGTATATATATATATATATATATATATATATATATATATATATATATATATATATATATATATATATATATATATATATATATATATTTGCTTGTGTGTGCTCTTCAACCACCGGTTGGCGTATTATCATATCTTTTTTATGTATTCAAATTAAGTTTACTTACCTCGCATTACCCGGTAGTATTTTTTATTTAATTTTTGTTTTGCTATTTAATTGACTATGCCTTTCTTTTTTACTTTAACCAATTATTTTTTGAAAAATAGGATTTTGAAAATTAAATTGAATTATTATAACATTGTTTTGTCATTCGATTATCAATTGAACCAACTACTATGACTTAATCCATGCAGGAAGGTATCATTCATTTTATATTCATACGACGTAAACAGTTTCCAAATATTTCAATCTTTAAATACATCATTATTTGCTAAGAATTATAACGTGATGAATGACTTTCTATTCGAGAATGTATGTGCTTCATAATTTTTTTTCAATGTATGTGCTTCATAATTTTTTTTCAATGTATGTGCTTCATAATTTTTTTTCAATGTATGTGCTTCATAATTTTTTTTCAATGTATGTGCTTCATAAATTTTTTTCAACCTTCGAACGGTCAAGAAGTAACTAATTCTGTTTGTGTTCTTCTATTCACAACTGTTTAAAATGATTAAATCTTTTAATAAATTAATCGAGATGCATTTAGTTTAATTACATTTTGTAATTAAATTATATTTCAAATAGTATTTTGAAAAGTCTGTTTTATAACTTCATGCTATAACATTTTAAAAACATATATAATCGATTAATGATATATATATATATATATATATATATATATACAGGGTGGGCAAAAATAAGGGTCCTATTTTTAAAAATTAATAACTTTTTTATTTATTGATTTAAAAAAAATTTTTTTTAGAATAAGTAAAGGACCCCTTCCGAAGCAAGCATGAGCCGTATTAGCCCTAAGGAACGTACCCTCATTTAGAAAACATTATTTTTGCTTAAAAAAACTCAAAACAGTGTAAAAAAACAATACTTTAGTTTTTGTAAGTTTTAAGAAGTGTTTTTCGGCTAAAATTTGTTTTGTTTATTTCAAAAAATCTCGGAAGGGTCAGTCTACACACACATAAAGTTTGGTGAGTTTAACTTTTATTTTGTGGAAGTTATTAAAATTCAAGTTATTCAAATTTAAAGATAAGACCCTTATTTTGGCCCACCCTGTATATATCAGTAGTACGTTTTTGAAAGGCTGTGGGCAATGCAAATTCCGGGTAAGATGCAAGTTCTAAGGAACAAAAACAATAAATCGATCGAATACGAAATATGATTTACTATTTATTTTTCCTAAAGTCTTACATAACAGCAAGAGTGTTTTTAGCTGTTTGTTTGATGTCCGGGTGATTAAAAATCATAGCTATTTTCCTTTATCTTATAGTAAATATATCAAGTTAATTCGATAAACTAATTTGACGAAACTCACAATTAATAACACTTCTTAAATAGATGATAATCAATAAATTTAATAAATCTAGAATATTTAAAATGAGAGATTAATTACTTTACTTTATATTAAAATTATTAAAATACGAAAGAAAGATAAAAAAATCAAAATATAAAAATAAAACACACTGAAATAAAAGTAAACAATCAAATATAAACTTAATAAAAAAATTTTTAAAATTTTAAAAAATATATATTTTTCAAATATTTTTGAACACCAAATCATATATATATAACATAACCTTAAAATAAGTTTAATTTACATTCCCAGCGAGACTTTTTTCGCTACGGTTCTACATCTGGCAGCCATTTTGTTTTGTAGGATTCTCTCCACAGTCAGAGTAAAATTTTTCTTATGGTTTAATTATTTTTGACAAAGGGAAGTCTCTTTTCCCGAAATATTTTTAAATATGATTTATAATCACCCGGACATCACACAAACAGCTAAAAACACTCTTGCTGTTATGTAAGACTTTAGAAAAAAAATAGTAAATCATATTTCGTATTCGGTCGATTTAGTGTTTTTGTTCCTTACAACTTGCATCTTACTCGGAATTTGCATTGCCCACAGCCTTTCAAAAACTTACTACTACTATACCCAGCAATACTTCAAGCAAACTACCATTCTCTACTATATATATATATATATATATATATATATATATATATATATATATATATATATATATATATATATATGTGTGTGTGTGTGTGTGTGTCTGATGATGTTGTTTATCAACAGTTCGAGAGGTTAGAGATAAGTTTTTGTGTATTTCTTTCGTGGGAAATAGGATTGTCATCAAACTTACTAACCCAAGGATATGCATAAACTCTCTAACGATCGCCTTGTCCCTCGGCAATACTCACATTCAATCACACACACATATTTATAAAAGTCTGAGTGTATGTATGTGTATGTATGTGTATGTATGTGTATATTGCTAAAACTGTAAAAACTCAAACACACACACACATATATATATATATATATATATATATATATACACATATATATATATATATATATATATATATATATATATATATATATATATATATATATATATATATATATATATATATATATATATGAGAAAGAAATGATGCGAGTAATCCGACGTAATGGAAAATAAAAAAGGAAAAAAAAACAAGAGATATTTTGTTTATATATTCACCAACGTTTAGGCTTTATTGTAAGATTTCCTCAGGATGATAATTCGAAAAAAAAATGTCATGCAAGTACATCGAAATTTGGGGTTTACATGATGGAGTTATAAAGGAAAAGTAGTAGCCGTGGCTACTGTGGGCGCTGGAGGAGAGTCCAGGCTGTGAGAATTCAGTGGTGGCGAAGAATGAAATGAATATGGAAAGCTTTGAGTGAGTACCATTAAGGCAGCAGTATATATATATATATATATATATATATATATATATATATATATATAATAGATTAATGAATCGATGTTGGGGAGAATAATCTCTAATTTACGTAGACGTGAACAACGCACACGCGCGCATACACAGACACACGAGAAGTTGTCACACAGTTTTATTCATATAGATCGTTTTACAGTGGATTTGTAAACAGTGACTGTAGTAAATAACATCTTCTTCTTTCGTGTGAATCAGATGATTCTGCTGTTGCCATTAGTTTCCCCGATGTATTTTTTTCCTTGAAAGACATCGGGTACGCGAAGGACCACGAGAAGGTTGCCAACATCCCTAAGTGAAAGTAGTACTGTGGAACCGACTGGATTCGAACTTGGAACACCCAGGTCTTCAGTCCGTGCTGTTATCCACTTAACAACGTCACCTCCCAGTAAATAAAATAAATAAAGCGAAGGATGAACCCCAATGGAAAGACAAAAAGAAACTGAGAAGAAAAGTTAAAAATGAAAACAGAGAAAGATTTACGATTAGAACGAGATTAAAATGGACACAAAATGAATGGGGAAATAACAATTGATGTGGGAACACGAGAATGATGCGGCTTAAAGCAAAATTATAATTGGTGACTAAAAAATTGCTGATCAATCAAAAAAGATGACGAATTAACAAAAGGAAAAACGAATTGGAGATGAATTCAAAAATAGTGACGTAATAACAAAAAAGAATTGCGATAAAAATATAAAATGTGTGTGAATGAAAAAACAGTAATGTTTTTATGAACAAATAATTAGTTGTGAATGAAAAAACAGTAATGAGTAATTAGTTGTGAATGAAAAAACAGTAATGTTTTTATGAACAAATAATTAGTTGCGAATGAAAAAACAGTAATGTTTTTTATGAACAACTAATTAGTTGTGAATGAAAAAAGAATTAACAATATAACTAATAAAATCTTAATGAGTAATGAATAAAAAAAAGGTGTTAATAATGGGTAAAATAAAAGCATAGAAAGAAGATGTGTCCATGTATTCCGCATGTTTACTAGTGAAAATACGATTTCGAAAGAACAAAGTTATGAAGTAAAAGAAATAAAGATAAGATCTAACAATATGACCCTCTTCCCTAAAAATCTCATCCATCGAATCGTTAATAAAATTTACAATCCTTTTCTGTAACCAACCCATATTTGGTACATAAACTTAACTCGTTGTCTGACTTTTTCACCAAGTTTCAGTCATGAATATCCAAAAGTATTTGTTTCATCATTAATACGAAGTGTGATCCTGAATGTGGTTCACACACAGGACCTCAACCCTCAGATGTGTATCCGTGCGATTATCCCTCTCTTTCTCTCTCTCTCTCTCTCTCTCTCTCTCTCTCTATATATATATATATATATATATATATATATATATGTATATATATATATTTCTCTCTCTCTCTCTATATATATATATATATATATATATATATGTATGTATATGTATATATATATATATGTATATATATATATATATATATATATATATATATATACATACATATAGTAAACGATCAACTGATAGTCTGTTGTTTGTCCTTTGCAATGACTTAATGTAAAACTTCAGATAAAAGAAGTTTTCAGCAAAACTGATAGGAAATATGAGATAATTGAAAAAATATTAAGGAGAATTTAACAAGGATAAAAATAATAGAAACATTAAGGTATTAATCACAGGGAGTGGGGCAGGGAGGTTGGGTAAAAACAAGCGAACACTAAAATTAGAGGAAGGAAAAAGAGGGGGTTGAATTATAGAAGAAATGAAGAAGAAAAAATTATGAAGATGTGGAAGAATAATCAAAATAAAGTTGAGAAAGAAGTAGAAGAAGAAAGGAAGCCAGTAGAAAAAGGAAGAAAATAAGAACGCGTTCAAAGAAGAATGAAAGTAAGGATAGAAGAGTGAGAGGGAAAAAGGTCAAATAGATAGAAAGGAGAAGAAAATGGCAAATTTGAAAGTTTAAAATAAATGTAGAAGTTGATAAAAAGAAGTAAAAACAAGAAAATAAATGTAGAGAATGACGACGAAAGGGTGAGTTGAAATCACGAATGAAAATAGAAAAAAGAGAATTATTGGAAGGATAGAGAACAGAAGTGAAGACAAAAGGGGAAAAGAAGAAGTTAAAAAAAAGAAAAATTCGTTAAAAGGATTAAATGGAGAAGTAGGAGCAAGTGGAGAAGGGAAACAAAGACAAAGGGAAGGAGAAAGAATGAAGAAGAAGAAAAAGAAGGAGAAGAAGAATTAAGAAGAAAAAGAATGCAGAAGAAGAAGAAGAAGAAGAAGAAGAATTAAGAAGAAGAAGAATGAAGAAGAAGAAGACGAAGAAGAAGAAGAAGAATTAAGAAGAAAAAGAATGAAGAAGAAGACGAAGAAAAAGAAGAAGAAGAAGAAGAAGAATTAAGAAGAAGAAGAATGAAGAAGAAAAAGACGAAGAAGAAGAAGAAAAAGACGAAGAAGAAGAAAAAGAGGCAGAAGAAGACGAAGAAGAAGAAGAAGAAGGAGAATAAGAAGAAGAAGAAGAAGAAGAAGAAGAAGAAGAAGAATGAAGAAGAAGAAGAAGAAGAAGAATGAAGAAGAAGAATAAAGAAGAAGAAGAAGAAGAAGAAGAATGAAGAAGAAGAAGAAGAAGAATGAAGAAGAAGAAGAAGAATGAAGAAGAAGAAGAAGAATGAAGAAGAAGAAGAAAAAGAAGAAGAAAAAGAAAAAGAAGAAGAAAAAGAAGAATGAAGAAGAATGAAGAAGAAGAAGAAGAAGAAGAAGAAGAATGAAGAAAAAGAAGAAAAAGAAGAAGAAGAAGAAGAAGAAGAAAAAGAAGAAGAAGAAAAGAAAAAGAAGATAAGAAAAAGAAGAAGAAGGATAACTATATGTGAAGACAGAAGAGAATGGGGAGCGAAGAAAAAGAGAATCAAAAGACGCTTAAAGAATAAAAGAAGAAATAAAAGATTAGGTGGAAGAAGAAACGGAAGTAGAAAATGAAAGAAATGAAATATAAGAAGAATAAATAAGAGCTAAAAACAAAAAGAAGTCGGAGGGGATGGAGGAGTTAAAAAAGTAAAAGAAGAAAAAGATAAGGAAAAGTAGAAGAAGAAGAAAAAAAAAGAAGAAGATTAAAGAAGAAATAAAGAAGATTTATTTCGACTACTCCTATCATCTTTAATGGGATATTCACATTTCGGCCGATGTAACCTCCGATTTTCTTCAATTGTATCTTTTGACATAAAGATTTGTAAGTTCGACTAGAAGGTTCGAATAAGGCAACTAATATAGATTATAGTAATTGGTCTGAACTTTCAAATTGATAATGAAACCTTAATTCTTTTATCGACTTCATGATTAGGAATTTCATTATTACTAAGAGATTTTTTTTTCTTTTAATATTACTTAGTTCTTTCGAAATATTCCTTTTGAGAAAAATACTTAAATAGACTTTTTGAATTCAATTTTTAAAGCTAACTATTTTATATCTTTGGTGACATCGGCTTTTGTAAGTTAGTAGACCAAAAAGTTTACATCGTCTGAGAAATGTTGGGTTAGATTAAGGAAATAGAAACACTGGATTAAAAGATATAAATTGCCCACGTTGTAAGATAAACGGGCAAAACTTTCGTCAAGTGAGAAGATTAGAATAAAAAATTAAAAAAATTAAAATGAAGGAAACGGTGAAAAATGACCCTTCAGTCCTTGAGAGAGCCTTCTCTTACCAAACACAGTGGCTGTGTTTTGCAGTCTCATATCTTTATTTCTGACACAGAATTGAGGAGGGGATCAGATTTAACAGAAGAAAAAAGAAAAATCATGAAATGTAATGGGCTTTAAATAAAATATCTGTGACGATTTGGATAGACAAAAATCTGTTTTTCATTTCCAGTCTCCTTGATTTGTGTGATAAAAATCGCTCCACCACTGACTGGATGTGAAGTACAAAATCAGGAAAGAGACAAAAACATACGCACTTGTTTAAGAAAATCCTCGTTCCCTCTTCAATATAAATAAAAGTAAAAACAACTAAATCAAAGATGTATCGTCAATATTGAGCGTGAAGAATGATAAATATATAAATGGTTACCGATTGGGACTCATCAAAACATTTTACGCTCCAAGTTCAGACGAATTCTATCATATTCATTTAATCTAATATATAAAGCAATGTTAGTCGGATTTTCAAAGTTGGATATAGAAGCATTTAAGCTGAGAAATAAAACGTTGATTCTATCTAGCACAATTTCATTTGTTACTGTTGTAATTTTACAATAGACTGACATATTTCGTTACAATTGATTTTAAACGGACTAAATCCGATCTAGTATCTTCCTAAGGTGTAAACATCTTTAGATATACACCTTAAAAGAAAAATCAGTCAAGGTAAATATTTGTTATTCCATTAGTGAGAGTTATTGCTGTATACTTGCTTGTTTAGGTAAGTGTTACTCACAATTACGTGTTCTCATTTGTCTTTCTTTATAAACAAAATCAACCTTTATTTGTAATTTAGACAAACTAGAGTCTCAGCAGATGCATCAGCTTGGGTGGAATACTATTAAGAAGAGAGGAGATGACTTGAGACGTGTATTTTATGCATCAAGATCTCTCACTAAAACAGAGCAGAGATTTGCACAGATCGAGAAGGAAGCATTAACAATTACGTAGTGTTGTGAGAGGTTTGCAGAGTTCTTGATAGGACTTCCAAAGTTTTTGATAGAAACAGATCACAAGCCTCTACTTCCACTGCTGAAGACCAAACGCCTTTATGTACGAGCGGCGTCCAATAAGTAATGCCCCTGACTCACTTCCAGTAGTCTGATCTTGATGAAATTTTGCATGTGTAATTATTTATATCTGTATGCGTTATGTTACAAAAACAGCTCTTAAATAAATGTTGTTTCTGATTTACAGGTGTTTGAACTGAGTCAGGTGTTAAATGGAGCCAGAATAAGGGCCGCACAGTGACCCGGTTTTTGTATTTGAAAGGACGCACACCAAAGGAGACTTTTGATGAAATAAAAGAAACTTATGGTGATGATGCCCCATTATATGAGCTTATAAAACGCTGGCATCGTGAATTCAAATATGGTCATAAGCCTGTGGAAACAGCTCCCAGACCTGGTCGCCCCTCTACTGCCATTGATGAGGCATCTGTCCGTCAAGCTGAGGCTGCCATTTCGCAAGATCGACGCATTACTATTCAGCAAATAGCCCAAGAGGTCAAGATTAGTACAAGGTCTGTTGAAACTATCATTCATGGCCATTTGCATATGCATAAGATGTCTGCCAGATGGATTCCCAGGTTGCTCACACATTTCCAGAAGCAATAACGCGTCGAGTGCTCGAGGATGAATTTGGAGATGTGCCAAGAAGATGAGTCAAAGTTTTTCAAAAGACTGATTGCACAGGATGAAACTTGGGTCTATCATAATGATCCAGAAACCAAAGCCCAGTCAATGCAGTGGAAGCACTTGGACTCACCACCTCCAAAGAAGGCAACAGTTCAGCCCTTCGCTGGCAAGGTCATGCTCCCAGTCTTCTGGGTCCAGGATAAGAATCGTGATGACAGATTTTCTGGCAAAGGGTACCATAATTACAGGAGCCTATTACGCCTCACTTTTGATGAAATTAAGAGAAACTATCAAAATCAAGAGGCTGGGAAAGATCAGCAAAGGTATCCTCCTCCTGCAGGACAACGCTTCGGCCCACAACTCGCATGTCACCAGATCAGAAGCACGAGCGTGTGACTATGAAATTCTCCTCCATCCACCTTACTCTCCTGACCTTGCATGTTCTGACTTTCATCTCTTCCATCTTCCCATGAAGTTGTTTTTGAAAGGAAAGCGTTTCCCAGATGAGGCAGCCTTAATTTTTTAAGTTACGACGTGGTGGGGGGACCAAACTGTGGTGTTCTACAAAAACGGTGTCCAGAGCTGCATCAAACGATTCAGTCCAGAAAACGGCCGCAGCCGTGTACGATTTTAAATTTTAAAAATGTACAAAGGCAGATGGCAGGAATCAAGCGATACGTGGGAAGTTTAAGGTTAGGTTAGGGTTATGCTTTAAAATATGCTTAGCTGCTCAAAAAAGAATGTTTAAAACATTCTTTAAAAAAATAAAAGCTGTATACTGTTTTGGATGCCCATTCCTGAAAAGATCCGTCATAATTTTGATCAAATACTATTCTTTTTAATTCTGCCTTAAATGTTGTACTTAAACAACTGTAAAATACCACTGTCTCATAATTTAGATAAAACCTTTTATTTGATATGATTTCAATTTTAACTAAACACATGTATGTGGTCTGTCATAATTTAGATAAACGCACTTCAAATTTGAATAAGATGTTTTATCTGTTTAACATTCAATCAAGATGGTCATTTGCACTACGGTGACCAGAAACAAATTATGGCTTAATCGTGTTAAATAAATATGAAGAAATATTTATTTTTCGATTTTAAAAGGCATGTCGACTTCCTAATTCACTCTCGTACTGGCAGATATCCTTCTTAAGTTGTCTTAATGCAAAATATACGAATCGGAGAGATAAGGAATAGAGAAAGAATGCTATTAATATAGTTACTTCCTGTCTGGGCCTATTCAAGTATTTCCTGTTTATCTGTCATCAGCGGCTTGCCCTTATCTAGCAGTCCAGATTCCTCGGGAGTTATGGCCGTCGTTTAGAGGCGCTGTCGTCAACCGACCATATTAGTTGGATCGACGTGGTCTCAGGGCCCGGCTACGTAAACGACGATCATGGCTGCGTATCTTGGGAACAGAATCCATTAGTGATTGTCGGTAGAATCAAAGGGGAAGGAGAGATAGGTGTTGGTTAATAGAGGAAACTCTTTGAGGGGGTAGGGATTGAGTGATATTAGTAGGGGTGCGTAAAGTGGAGAGTAGTAAAGGGACAAGAAAACAAGAGAGAGAGAGAGAGAGAAAGAGAAGGAAAGAGTAGAAGAGGACGCAACAGCTACGATAAAGAGAGAGAGAGAGTCAGAAACCCCGGGTAAAAATAAGTGGAATTAGAGGTAGCAAATAGACGGGATGTTATGACAGACATACATACTCGTCGATGATCCGTTGTCGAAACTCAATCTGAGAGATCAGAGTTTGCTTCGCGGTTCCAAGCCTTCTTCTCTTGAAGTGACGTATATCTCGACTTAGTTTTAAGAGGTGCACCCTCTTAAATACTATATTCTCTTTTTGAGAAGAGTTAGTTCTTTGCCGACCATCTGAGGCGTCTTAACCCCGAAATGCTGACGAGTCCTGTCATGGCTATCTTTGCAGAGCCAGCGTAAGACTTCGGGCGCGATGGCTTCCCCCTCACCTTCCGACATTGTGCCACATTTCCCCGATTGGCAGAAAGTAGATAAACAGAGTAAGGTGAAAGAAGCGTCGGAACTCGGTATTAAATAAATAAATCCATGCAAAGTCGATTCTAGTTAGTTGATGTTCGATTTAATTCAGATGCAAGAGAGAACACGGATTTCGATGACCGATTAATCTCACGTCGAAACGAAACTGATTCTGAGTTTTTTTATCTTTTGTTCAACGCATGCGTCTGAATGTGATAACTTGAACTGAAATCTGTTTTCTGCTTGTTTGTGTAATCTTAGACTTGTATGTCTTTCCTCTGTTTCACATTTCAATATCATATCGTTTTATTTTGGTTTGCACACGTACCAGTCTATCACAAGGGAACTTATTCTGATCTTTCTCCTCGGTACATACATTAAATAACACACATGAAGAAAGGAATATAAGGGTTATTTTTATTATTAATGTCCCTGTTCTAGAAAGGCAGTAAATGTTGTTTTTTCAGAGAGTATTGCTTAAGAAGTATCTAATCTATATAATAACGTCGGATCTTCAGTCAGACCAATATAGCATATATTTACTTTACCTTTGCCCAAACAAGGTATATTGACACTAACGCATAAGGGTCCATTGTGTTAGATATCAGAATTATATAGGGCAATTTGGGTTGGGAGCTGGGTAGCAAGATGTTTGTCTAAATTACATTAAAATTTCTGCATGATGGTACGGTCGTGGAAACAGGGAGTAAGAAGGAATTCCTAATGCAATCTTAGAAAATAGACGAACTGGTAAATCACATAAGGAGATAATGGAGACAACTAGTTCTAAAAGAATACAAGAACAGGCGTGACGGTGTGGGAAATGGGTATACACTATGAACCATCCAAACGACTGCATTTAAACATACAAAGAAATAGTACAGACACAAAACGGAGGCAGTACTGAAAGGGCGAAAATTACAAAATCCTTTTGTAGATGGAGGTGCAAACAGATGTACTCATCCAAGTGAGTGAACTGATGCCATGATAGTTACAAGGATTTTTTAAAAACTGCCAAATCGTAGACGTCTTTGTCCCAGGAGATCGCATAGTGAATGTCAAGGAGACAGAAAGACGAAGCAAATACACAGAAATTGCCAGAGAACTGAAAGGAACAATGAATATGAAGGAACAATGAATATGATACTAATAATTCTAGAAGCACTCGGAACACCTGAAACACCTGAAACCATGATTATGAGAAATTGGAATCAAAGGAAACACCGAGACTCTACAATGGAAGGAAATAATGAAAACAGCTTAAATCTTCAGGAAAATAATCGAATGCGGAAACCAATCCACATAAATATCGAACGCTGATTAGTCACATGGAAGGCGCAATAGAAATTAAAGAAAAATAAAAAGAACACCATGCAAACCCAACATAAATTCAAAATGAAGACTACTTCATGAATTACACCGCAAAGACACACACTGTGATGAAACGAGCCTCAGCTGATACCATGCAAATAATTGTGAAAGGATCAAAGAAGAAATGAAAGACTGAGGAGCGAGAGCACTAACCAGACATAAACTGAAAGGGTGCGGATAGCACTGGGACTACAGGGAGACTTATTGCCACCCAAATATCAGATGTACAATAGTTGCAGCCAGTAAGAAATCAATGGTAAAAGGATGTTGCGATCATGAAAAATCTTTTGCAATGGTTATCAAAAAAGACGATAAGTACTTGAAATCTTGAGCGATTTGTTGTCACTTAGACTCCAGGGAAAACCAACGGTCACTTCCAGTGAGCAATAGCTGATGATAACCTGTGTGATAACTCTTACTGAGTAACCATAATAATACGTTTAAAAGATACGGGAGGATAGACAAACCGAAGAGGGAGAGCTCTTACCATACCTCCACTTGAAGGTTGTAGATAGTACTGGGATCTTGGGGAAGCTTATTGTCACCAAAATCCCGTAAAAGGCATATAGTCGTTACCAGCGAGAAATGAATGGTAAGCGGATGTTGCGATGAGGTAAAATAATTTGCAATGGTTATTGAAAGGGTTGAAGATAACTGTAATTTTGGAAAGACTTGTTGTCACTCAGACTCCAGAAAAACCCACATGTTATTATCAGTGAGCAATCACTGATGATTACCTTATTTATGTACTGATGGTCACCACTTTTTAAGGCCAACAGGCCATTAGAGGATACAGGTTAATGTGTTGATCAAAGGAACATTTAAATAACAACGCCAGGATTAGTAACAATGGTTAAGACTGGCCAGAAATTTGATTCTATAAGAGAACAGCTGCACAAAAAAATGCTTACATTGTACTTTAAAACGATCGTGGTAGAGTCAGCTGGGAAGCAGACCCGTGGTATTGTGTTCCATAATCGGATAGTTCTTAGAAATAAACTTTACTCACGGAAGTTCCGTTTTTTTTTAGGTACACAAGTGAAGAATAGAAAATTATTTATAGTTGTTGTAGCTAGATGAGTTCTAAAGAAACAACAAAATTGACACATGAAAAACGAATAACAAAAAATACTACGTATGGGAAACCGCTCTTCCATTTTCAAACGCGGTATTTTAAGCATAAAAGACCAGGAAATACAGATTACTAGAATTTAAATAAAGTGATCCGTCGGCTTCACTCGAATAAAAAGTATTAAGATGAGCCAGGACCGGCATATATTAAAACAAGCCGAGTAGATTACTTTTTAACGAGAAACAGGAATTTGTAATTTTCTTAGTCCCAGAAATAACTTAATCATAGAAGCAAAATAGTAATTGACTATAGACAAATAATAATAATAAAAATAACTAAATAAATACGAAACCGTAATTAAACAAAAATCTAAAATGGTGATAGGTTTAAAACATATAACACAATCATTTAGTTTAGTTCATTCTGATATATCAAATTTTTGTTATACTATTCACTTAAATGCGGGGAGCGCATAAACCGTACAAACAAAGGGAGTGACCCTCATTGGCTAATGGTATTTAATTACCTAGGAAGGTGCAATACAAATGTGTATCCAAATGTTTGTACGAATAAGAATCTATACTATACTATATATATATATATATATATATATATATATATATATTCATTTTGGAACAGAAGAATTAGTACAACATTCGTACTGTCATTTTTAAGCACAGAAGGACTTAGCCATCCAGCTCTCTTCAGCTTTAGAAGCTAAAGAGATCCGGATGGCTAAGTCCTTCTGTGCTTAAAACCGACGGTACGAATGTTGTACTAATTTTTCTGTTCCAATATCAATAAATATTATACTCTTAGTTTTTAATTTTTAACTTTGATTTTCAATTAATCGAGCACTCTGATGGGATTTTATTTGCTATATTACAAAGAAGTTATATATATATATATATATATATATATATATATATATATATATATATATATATATATATATAAAATCTGTGTGTGTATGTAGGCAGCATTTTTTCATTTAAGAAAAACATTTTTTAAATAACAAAAATTACTTCTTGATTATAACTTTTTTCAATTTTGTTCAATTATTCTAATGATATATTTTGTGTCAAAAATACATATGTTTTCCGCATCGTTTGGGTTCTCTGGTAGAGGAAAAAGAATATATAGTTTGTTTTCGTATTTTTTATAACAGTGTCTGTATAATTTCCATTATACATAATGAGTATAGAAACGTTGGATTACCTGGTGTCGTTAATTAATCAATTATCATTTCATTATCATCGTGCAAAGTAAAAACCCTTTGTTTTAAATGAATTCTAAAATGACATTAACAACGTTGCAAGTCGCCATCTTGACTAGATATGGCGGGGAATTAAAAATTCATTAGGGGAATAAGAAGGAAAGCCATTTGGAGGGGAGCGGGGTTTTGTGTGGGTTCTTAAGAGGAGTGTGAAAGAATGCAGGGAGAAACAGAAAGGCTTAAAGAAGAAGATAGTAAGAGAGAGAGAAAGGGAAAATTACTAAGATTAATGAAGAGAAATTGAATATAGATATTTTAAAGATGAGAAAGAGATATTGACGAAGTGAAATTCACAAAGAGGGATATAGAGGAGGACCTGGACTGAATCGAAAATAGAGAAAGAGAGAGAGAGAGAGAGAGTGGAAAGATAAAGAGAGAAGCTAAAATATATATTGACTGAGAAAAAAACCGTAAACAAAATGCAATTGAAGAGAAATTAATTGGAAAGATATAGAGGAAAGAAAGACAAGGAAAAAAGAAAGAAAATGTAACAAAGAAAACGAGTGGGAGAGGGAGAGTAAGAATAAGAACTATAAATTGAACAAAAGTTATGAAAAGAGAGGTAGCCAGAGAGAGAGAGAGAGAGAGAGGGAGAGAGAGCGAGGAAGAGAGAGAAAAGAAAGACAAGGAAAAAAGAAAGAAAATGTAGCAAAGAAAAAGGAAATAAAGAGTGGGAGAGGGAGAGTAAGAATGGAACCTATAAATTAAACAAAGATTATGAAAAGAGAGGTAGACAGAGAGAGAGAGAGAGCGAGAAAGAGAGAGAAATAGAGAGAGAAGGAAGGAATAAACAAATTAAAACATCTTGTAGATGTAAAAAGAGGGGAGATAGAGTGAGAACAGGAGCTATGTCCGTTTGTATTTTTTCATCCTCATATCGAAACAAGGACGCGTTGATTGTCCCTGGAGGAGAGGCGGCCGATTTTGAGGGTAATTAATTTCATGTTTCAATAAAATTAGTCGAAATTAATAACACAGATTACATACAAATGAAAAGACAACACTAAAGTTTGCTCCCCTAATTAAAAAATAATACAGAAAATATATTGTAAAAGATAATTCGTATAAAGTTTTGACTGAAATAAATGAACTCACTTTAGTTTTTTCAAGGCAACTTTCATAATTATTCTTTTAATGGTAATGTGAAATCAATGCAAATGAAGCTTTGTTTCCTGAGATTTGTAATTAAAATCCGAGAACAGAAAAGCAAATTATGTCTTGTTAAAAAGATACTCGTGGTAAGGGGGAATGTGGGTTTCGGCTAATCACGTTGACACACAGGTTGTTATAATATAACCAGAGTTAAGCGATATTTTACCTGGTTAGTATTTAGATGATTGACCATTTGTGGACATTATTGGTAAGCTAAGGAAACACTTGTCTAAGATATGGACGGAATATAACTTCTTAGAGACATGCGTCCTGTCCCAGAGTAAAGTCAGAGCGTTTTGATATACGAATAAAGTAAAAAGCTTTGTAACATATTTAGTTATTCAGTAGAAATAGTTTCATGAAATAAATAAATGCGAAAGTCATTTTTATTTATCGCACTTATATCACCATCGAAACGGCTCACTGTTATTTAAATGAACTATAAAACATAGTCTTTTAAAGTACGGTATATATAGTAATGGAAAAAAAGCCAAACGTATGTTTGTATGCCTAATTTTCATACAGTCCATTTTTTTTATACAGTCCATTTTTTTATACAGTCCATTTTTTTATACAGTCCATTTTTTTATACAGTCCATTTTTTTTATACAGTCCATTTTTTTATACAGTCCATTTTTTTATACAGTCCATTTTTTTATACAGTCCATTTTTTTATACAGTCAATTTTTTGTATACAGTCCATTTTTTATACAGTCCATTTTTTTATACAGTCCATTTTTTTATACAGTCCATGATAATTAGTAATTTGTCTTATTCATTTGTAATTGTATTGCCCAATTGTTCTCTATATATGCAATGGTTTCGTCGATATAAACAGTAATTAGTTAAAGTGATTTATCAAATCACTTTAATTAATTACTGTTTATATCGACGGCACTATTGCATATATAAAAAAAAGAAACATTACTAAAATATTTCTTAACATAGTTTTTCAAGGAAGGTTATACATATAAAAACTATTAAGTTTTAAAATTACAATGTAAGTATGTTAAAGATATGTAATACCAGTTATATGTTTTAAAACGAATACTTTACTTTATAAACAGTCGTTGTATGGCAGGGTTAGGGTTAGGGCTAGTGTTTGAAATAAAAAGTTTCGAATCGTATCTCTGCATTTTCATATTATAAGTGAAAAATGTTTCTGGATATAAATAAAAACATTACTAGTATGTTCAATAAATAACATAAGAGGAATCAACCTGTTTAAGAATTACAGAAAGTTTTCATCACCAATGTGACATAACTATTATATGTAATCACTGAGGCGTATATTTTCGAACTTGGGAATGTTTATGGAGTACTTGGTTCTCCATACGAATTTTCGAACTGAATCGTTTATAAATGTTAAGTATTTATTTTTTGTCATTATAGCCTGTCGTAAGAACCAACTTCCAATCTCCAGAATATTGGCACTTAGAACTGATTGTCGCCTAACATGTTTATCCGTTGCGCTACAGGGGTAAATATGCATTTTAGAAGTATAAACCAGTGCTTTCTACAATGTGTAATGTTACTACTTATTACTATATATATATATATATATATATATATATATATATACATGTTTGTGTGTGTGTCATTTCCGAACACATGTTCTGTTCTCTCGGAAGTCTTACTCCCCACCGTTCTTTGTCTATAACGAACTGCTTAGAAACATACGTCATTCTTATGTATCAAAGTTTTGTAATCAAATTCACTTAAATGCAGGGAGCGCCCAAATCGCACAAACAAAGGGAGCGACACGCATTGGCTAATGGAAATAAATAACCTAGGAAGGTGTAATAAAAATGTGTAGACAAATAATGTTTGTACGAATAAAAAGCTATACTATATATATATATATATATATATATATATATATATATATATATATTGTTGAATATAAGAGAATAAAAATCTATACTATATGTTGTGAAGTTGTCCCACAGTAAATAATAAATAAAGGAAGTCAAGTCGAGGGTTCGTTTAACAAGTGTATTAACAAAGTAAGAAAGTGACTAGCTCTTGGCTAGACAGTTACAAGACTGTGCTTTGTCTTCAGTGTTTCTGGGGACTCGCACTATTTATAGTGACAACCGGTGTAGTTTCTTCTGTGTAAGAACGGCCGGTGTAACACTATATAAATGCATGTATGATATTTATGTTGAACTCGAGAATCTATTAAGAATTTTGAGCTTCACTTCAGGATTCTGTATAGATTCTCGAGTTGAACATGAATATTCTCGACAAGCGAGTAAAGTCGGATCTACTCAATTATAAATTTCTCTTCAAACCTATTTCGTTATTGCGTTAGGCTATTATTCTGCAAAATGTATTTTTATTATTAAATTAAACCCTATAGAATGCAGGTAAGATCATTCATTATAAAAGTTCCCCCTCAAAATACCCATAACAGTAAATCTACCAGATTGCATGTCATTGTTTTTGAAAAGAAGTAAGCTATTTTTATAATTTACTTCGAGATATTTCGATCTTATTTAGAAAGGAATATTTATTATCATTTACTGATTATGTAATATCGATTATGATGCGTTTCAGTTTCTTGCTAAAAATGTCAGTTCATTAAATTAATTACTTTATGAAATAAAACTACTATTTTTACAAAATTCATTCATAGATAAATATGTTACAGTTTTTATTAACTTCTTTTGCATTTATTTCGTTTCTTAAAAATAAGTCTGCAATTTTAATGACGTACTTCGTGAAAGATAAGTCCTTTCAGACTAAATTATTTATTCATCAAATTTCATTAATTTTTCTGAATTTTGTAGATAAGGATCGATAATTTGTATACTTTGAATTATTCGGACTACTGTTCGGAGGTTACAGCGGTCAAAACGTTGCGAGTATAACACCTAAGATGAAACCATTAAACCGAATAATCACAATTATACAATTTTAATTAACTTCTCAATGTGTATGTGCTATAATACATTTCGGTTTCTTAAAAAACAAGACAATTATTTTAATAAAATACTTCGTGAAATTACATATATTCCATGAAAAATGCCAGTATACTGAAATCAAGGGTTAAGATGAAAATTCATATACACTAAATGTACAAAAGCAAGGAAATTACACTTTTATTGTCATTAAGGGTATGCGAGCACAACAGGGCTATGTATTTTACTGGTAGGAATTTCTCTTCAGCGAACCTCACACACTTCATCCACTCATGCATAGAGATTTATACTGTAGTGATGTGATAATGAAATGGTTTGGTTGATATGTAGTCATACCCTTAATGACAATAAAAGTGTAAAAATTTGGGAATTTCCTTGCTTTTGTACATTTAGTGTATATGAATTTTCATCTTAACCCTATTAAGGGCATATGATTTCAGTATACTTGCATTTTTCATGGAATGTCACTACTTTTGTAAAGGCTATGCCTCAAGACAATGATAATTTTTAAGGTTTTTTTATTTTCTCGAAAACTAAGGTATATGGTAAACTGAAATTAAAATGCCATCAACTAGACCCTAGAACCTCAATCTCTGCCAGAAATCAGCTGAATTCATCAAATAGTTGATGAGATACGGGGTGGCACACACGTACGTACACACGAATAACACAAAATCACTCCTGACTTTTCTGGATCTCTGGGTTGCCTTGACTAATGATGCTGAAATTCTACACACTTATAGAACCTATCAAATGACAATTTTGTGCAAAGTTTTAAATAATTTGGTTTATTGGTTTTTGAATTATGCCTGATCAAAGAAATGAGATTTCTAGCATAGGTCGTTTTTAAAGTCTATTAAGGGATAGAGCGTATCGCGCCTCCCTTGATTTAATAAATATATGGGCTACTAGTCATATAATAGCTACACATATTAGTGCTTCTAATATAGTATTCATATATATATATATATATATATATATATATATATATATATTAGGTAACACATAGATATCTATATATATATATAATTATATGGTGATGGGGTGAGTATAATCACGCCTAAGATAAGATGACCAGTGACACGTGACGCTATTTTCCATGTTCAGATCAGTGTGGCCGGACATTTACTAATGGCGCCTTAAACTGGACACCGTCCATTACTTGTGCACAGCGATTATGGTCAAGTTCCACGCTTCACTAACCATTGATCTAAACTAATTCATTCTTCCTACCTCCAACAACCAGAAGGTGGCTAAACTATTTCCGATTACGTGTTTCTATCATTTCACTTGCAACCAGCATATTTCAGCTTGGAACAAAAATTATGTCGCTATATATATATATATATATATATATATATATATATATATATATATGCTCCGAAACTTGTAATACAACTCCATTGAGCTTGCAATTTTGAACTTTTTCGGATATTATAAAGAGTATATACTGAAATATATATATTTTTAAATAACTCATAATTATATATATATATATATATATATATATATATATATGCATATATATATATATATATATATATTCTCATTTCATTCTTCGCCACTAAGGACTTTTCGCAGCCTGGACTCCCCTCTAGCGCTCACAGTAGCCACGGCTACTATTTTTCCTTATCACCCCACCATGGCAACCCTAAAATGTCGATGTACTTGCATGACATTTTGTTGCAATTATTATCCCGTGGAAGTCTTACAATGAAGACGAAACGTTGATGCATATATAAAAAAATATCTTTTGTTTTCGTTTCCTTAATATTCCTCATATATATATATATATATATATATATATATATATATATATATATATATATATATATATATATATCATTCTACAGCATAAATTCGTAAACAAATGAACCGATAACTAACCTCTAAAATTTGATAGATATAAAAGATTTAATAGCGAAAAACTGCTTTACACTATACTTTCAGTTATATTAAGTAATACATCAGTAATACGTCAATAATATGTATATGCATGGTAAAATCATAAGCTATCGAATTTATCATCATTAATTATGGAATGCGTATTTTAGGCAAAAAAATGAATGACGTTGAAAAGTTATTTATTCTGTTGTAAACTTTACCAGAGAAGTAAGGGAAACGAAGCCATACTATACCACCAAAGAAAGAAAAACATAAAAATTAAAGATTAATGCTATAGTTATTGCTAATACCCGTATATATATATATATATATATATATATAAATATTAATTATTTTTACCTACAGACATCGATGTGTCAAGCTTACGCAATCTTCAGTGCAGGAAGTTAATTTCCGACGGTCGGCGGGCGCGAACTCATATCGCACATATCGAACACATATCGCTACTGATTCGCAGTCAAGATCGTTTCTGTTTGGCCACTAAAAATTTGCTTTGGATTAAGGATGAATTTAACTTTGTCGGCGGGTATTTACAACAAGCAGTGAAGAGTGATCAATAACAGCCAGGTCTTAGTAAAGGGGCCTATAATAATATTTATAAATAAATATTGCATATTTGTTACCTACAGACATTAATGTGTCATGCTTACGCAATCCTCAGTGCAGGAAGCTAATTCCCGATTGTCGGTGGGCGCGAACTTCGATCACAAATCGCCAGTGATTCGCAGTCAAGGGCGTTTCCCATTGGCCACCACACATTAGCTTGGAATTAAGGAGGAATTTAATTGTGTAAAGGCCAGAGAAAGAGAGAGAGAGAGAGAGAGAAAGAGAGAGAGAGAAAGAAAGAGAAAGATTTGGGAAAAATATGTTTTTCCTTATCTTTTCTTTTTTTACAGACCAACATTTTAAGGTAAAAGCTCAATGATTGTTAATATATAAACACAGAGCATTTATAAATAGACAATATTAGGCTACACTCCTGTAAAAAAACGTTTTCTTCATTTTATTTATCATCTTCTTAAAACAAAGACTTCGGTCATTTTTTTACAAACCGTTTCGTTCACAGAAGAACATCCGTCATTAGTATGTTAATCCAAGATCTTTCACTGATGGACTCCTCAGAAAACAAAAAGTACTCTGTAAAAAAAAATACATAGTGAGGCAGCAAACAAAAATAAAAAGCAAGCTACGCACATTGATTACAAATCGCTACTTAGAAAGGGCAACCATCTTAATTTTAATGAACCTTTCTAGAAACGACGTTGCTTGAGTCCAGTGATGAGAACCAGTCCAGAACGACTAGAAACAATGCAGGCATAATAGAAAAGACACGTATCATTTCTGAGTATTCTTTCTCCGAAGCAACTTTTCTAACCAAGGTGGACTTCCCTATTTCATCCATAGCCGGAGGGAGGATATATTGATTCATACATTTCCCAATTGTATTAGTGGAATATTAGATTTAAATGAGTTTATATTTATTTTGTATTAATAAAAATGTACGTGGATGCACTTATCTGCGTTGAATTTCTCATAAGGAAAAGATGTTTGTGGACATTTGAATGTTGACATAAATCAAAGTGTAAACATCTTCTCATGCAATGGCAGTGAACAGTTTTCTTTAGGGCATGTTGCAGTGATGACAGCTCAGGCTCTGACCTTCAGCGGTATACATTCCAACGCTTTTAATTACTGTTAATGCATAGATATTTTAATGGAAGTTTTTCCGTTAATTAGTAAGCGTCAATCGGTTTAGAGATTATGAAGAAAGGACGAAAGAAAGAAAGAAAGAGAGAAGATAAGAAAAAAATCACAGAAGGAATGAAATAGAGAAAATGAAAAGCGTTTAAGAAATAGTGAAAAGAGAAGGAAAGAAATAAAGAAAAAGGTTAAGTTTATACGAAAAACGTAAAAGAATTAATGCAATTTAGAAGAGAATAGTGGAAAAAGACAAAAAAGAGAGAGAAGAGATGAAATGATACGAACAAAAATGAAAGAAGACAAATGAACGGATGACAGAACTCAGCGGGAAATAGAAATGAAGAAAATAGAGAAAATAAGAAAAAAAATAGAGGATAAAGGATAACGGATAGAAGTAAAAAAAAGAATGAAATAGAAATCGAAAAAAAAGAACGAAAGGAAGAATACGCGAAAATGGATGGCGTTTGAATAAACGAGAGACAGAAAGTAGGGAAAGAGAGCGGAAAAATAAAAAGAATGGAATAAAACAAACAATCATTAAAAATCATAGAAAGGGTGAAAGAAAGAGATAACAGTAAAAGTATAAAATAATGAATTAATTACACTAAGAACGAAATCTAAAAGGAAGAAGGAAAATAACCGAATGAACGAATGAATGAAAAAAAGAAAGAAAAAAAAGAAAGAAAAAAAGAAAGAAAGAAAGCAAAAGTGAAAGAATCAATTAGAAATATAAGAAAAAGTGATAGAATGTTTTGATAAAGACAAAATCAGAGAATGAAAACAGAAAACGAAAAATAAAATACAAACGAAATAAAACGGGAATTCAAGAAAAAAAGAAAAGAACAACATCCACAAATATGGAATTGGTAAGATTTCAAAAAAGTAGATAAAATAAACTTTCTTTCATAAGATTTGTGTTTCAAACAATCCCCGACTTCCTCAACAGCTTTCGTGAAAACGCTTTGAGCCTGCTCTCGCTCTACAAAACCAGCAGACTACCCTATGAAACGTTTTAATGTTTACATACTGGTTTTGAATAAGGGCATTTAATTTGTCTCCCGATTTATAAATTCGGGGGACCTATGTTTTGAGGCATTTCCGTCCGTCCGTCCGTCCGTCCGTCCGGATTTTTCTCCGCAACCATCCATTGAATTTCTCTGAAATTTTGCATGAAGTTGTAACTTTGGTCAGGTTAAAAAGTGACATTCTCTGATTTTTTTTAAAAATCTGGTTAGACCCCAAGGGGGTCAAAAGTCCCCGAAATGGCCAAAAATGACATTTTTTGCCCCATAACTTTTCATCCATCCATTCAATTTCTCTGAAACTTGGCCAAAATGTGGAGGCAATTGTTCCTAATAGTAAATAAGTATCGCTGACCTTGGAAAAATCTGGTTCGCGCCCCCAGGCGGTCAAATGCCACCTAAAATGGCAAAAATAACCCTTTTCTCCCATAACGTTTGATCCATCCATTCAATTTTTCTGAAACTTGGCCAAAATGTAGAGGCAATTGTTCTGGATATACAATGAGCATCCCTGACCTCAGAAACATTCTGGTTCGCGCCCCCACGGGAGTCAAAGAGGGGTCAAAAATGCCCAAAATTGCCTAAATTAATTGCATTTTACACTCGCCACATCGAGTCACATACAGAGGGGGGGCACGCGGCTTGTTATTTATTATTTGTTGTCATTTATTGAATAAATATATATTTTACATAATAAAATAAAATAACGTTAATCGTTGAATTAATGAGTAATAATATTTTTAAATACAGATCTCAATATTAATAGCAATGTGAATACTTCTCGTGTGTCTGTGTATTTCTCGTGTTATAATTTTGTTTATTAAACATTAAACTATTACGTATTTTATTTAGTATCAATCGAATATGTTGTAAAATAAAAATGCAATAGCGTAAAATGAAACGAATTTTTAAAAATACTATTTTAAAAATAATTACGAAATAAAATCCAACACAATGCATTTTGGTTTATTCATAAACAACTGAGCGATTTTAATAGTTTGTTAACTGTTTAAAAATTTAATTTATTCCTGAGCTTTCGACATTTGAACACAATTTGAAAGTATTTCAACTGTCAAAGTATTTCAACGTTTAGATATTGACCCTAATTTCCGTGACTGCCCGGCAGCAGCAAGCCGACAGCTAACGGAAGCGTCCGAGACCTGCCGAGTCGGCAGACGACAGCAATGTAAGACGATGAATATACGAAAAAAGAAATGCATATATTTTTATACAAAAAATGAAATAAATGAACAAACCCATAGCTGAAATAAACAAACTTTTTTATTATTATTATTTTTAAACTGAAATAAACTGTTTTTTTTTTTAACTTTAAAACGCGAAAATAATAGAAACTGTTTGTTTTTTTTGTAACTTTTGTAAACCATTTTTTTTTTTTTGTTGCAATTACGCATTGTTTTTTTTTCATTATTTTAGCTTTTTTTGGAGGGTTTTTTTTCTTTTTTTTTGCATTAAGCATTTGATTCCTTCATTACATTCTTTTCCTGGAGGGGTAAGGGCTTGATTTTCGTTTTTGGAGGGGGGGCTTAGCGAAATACAGGCAGAAGAGGAGGATGGAGCAGGAAAATGTTCCAGTCCACTTGCGTGGCTCTAGACAGTACGCCGCATTCCTTTAATAAGTTTTTCCCGGTCGCCATATCCTGGGACCACAGGTATATCATCTTCAAAATTGTTGAAATTGCGAGTTTTGACCGCGAAAAAAAATGTCCCCGATCGCAACGACATCCAAGCCCGGCATTCCTGGATGGGGCATCTCCAGGCATATTTCTCCGTCACAGTCTTTCGCGGTACCATCCGGCAAAGTCGGCCGCATCGCATACATCACATAACTTTTGCCAGCAGAGCTTTCTGCTGGCAAAAGTTAATGCACTTCGAAATTCATTTTCTACAAGTGCCAAGCGTCTCTCCTTCAAATCGGTATCGTCTGCCAGCCTCGTTTTCGATTTCGGCAGGTCTCGGACGCTTCCGTTAGCTGTCGGCTTGCTGCTGCCGGACAGTCACGGAAATTAGGGTCAATATCTAAACAAGTACCAAAAGTTGTTTTGGCTTTAAATTCATAGCAAATCCTGAGGTATGTGTGATGGAAGAGAAAATCATCAAGGATCCTAGTTTTGATGAACTGAATCCTGCTGAACTCTCTGCATGGGTGTCGCTTAAGTCAGCCATTGCAAACTTCTTTGGCAACCATCACGGTCCCCAGTATCAGAATGTGATTGATTAGTTAATGGAGAATTTGCGCCAACTTTATGTGCGTATGTCAGTGAAAATGCACTTCCTCTTGTCTCATCTGGACTATTTTCTAGAGAATTTTGAAGAATTCAGTTAAAAACAAGGTGAGCGCTTTCACCAAGATATCTGTGTTATGGAGTAACGCTATCAAGGTCGATGGGGTGTCAAAGAGATTCATAGTCTGCTCAACACAAACGGAAGTCCCTGATAAGACCATTCATCTATGAGTAGCTTATTTAGTTCATTATACACTTCTTGCTATCTATTTAAAATATTTTGTAAGCCTTCTGTGAATAGATCAGTCTAATATTTTCAATATTGCGTTTTATTTACCTACAAATAGATCGGAATTCAAACTATTTGTAATCTGTTAATATTTTATTACCATGATCTGATTGAGTAAAATTAGCATTATTTTTTCATTCAGTGCAAACAACTGGCCTAAAATAAAGTAATATATGTTTGACCTTGAACACATCGCAGACCAGTGTAGAAGAATCATATAATAACGTGTTCTATTTTAAAAATTAAAATTGTTTCCTTATAGAAACTCTTCCAGGCGTCAGCATTCTGGATGATGTCATCAGATTTTAAAGTTTTGTACTTTTATTACGTTATTTTCTTGTAAAACAATTAAGACTATACGAATAACATTTTGCAAAAATATAACTACTATATATATAAAGATAACAAATAATACTTTTTATATGATCTGTGAAATATTAGAGTAGATATGTTTGCTAGTGGATATCTTTACTAATACACATACGTAGATATATTTGTTAGCACACATTAGGGATAAAACAAGGCGTGCGGTAGACAAAAAGTAAGAAAATATGAAAGAGTTAATCCTGACTGTAAAATCCAGAATCGTGAGAGCGGAAGTCTCCGGTGCGGGGAGGCGGAAATCACGTCAGATGATAAAGTTGTCTGCTATGTTTGCTTTGGGTTTTGGAGGAGAGTTTAAGAATATAAGACAAGGTACGTATAGCCTAACAGAATATGTAGCATGTGTTTACCATAATTGACTCTTTCTTTCTTTCTTATCTCTTAGGTTCTCTTTAATTACCTCTAAGCATTCATAATTACGGCCGGTGTGATTAGCAACGATTGTGTTTAATTGTAAGTTAATTGTCGACGTGCCACTTGGATAAAACTTTAATTCCCTAAAAGTGATGTAATTGCATACTTAATGTGGAAAGATACTCGTGGGTAGTTGTTTCAGCTAACTAAACAAACAATCAGAAACGCGCGTAACAACAGAAACATTAGTCAGGAGGTTAGCAACAAACAAAGAAGCGCACGCATTCAAAGGTTTGTTTTGAATTGCTAAAATGTTCAAAGTACTAAATGATTCTGCGTCATATCGACGATGCTATCAGGTTTACAGATATATTATCTAATGTTTGACTCTTGTTAAATACACATTTATATATCGATATTGAGCTTTTGTGCCATGAATACTAGCGACAACTACAGCAAAACAATCAATAAGTACTTAATTCTGATTGGTTAATTAAATATAAATATACTCAATTTCGACACAGAAATCGAACTTCAACCAATCAGAACGAGTTGCCTTTGACGCCGAACACTTTAATAGAAAAATCTTTATCTTTTCAAAGCTTATCGAGAAGGAAACGTTAAGAGGTCTTGTAAAGTTAATAATGAGGTTTACTCTACTATTTTAATTATAGCTAGAGTGATAATACATCCAATTAGAATCAGTAAAATAGACTATAAAAAGGCGAAAAGGTTTTCCGTCATAATTTTTTGAATGGGCGTTATTCAGCCTGATTAATGTGAATTTCAATTCGATATTGCTAGACAAATGCGCTTGAAAATCGTTATATTTACAGTCCAGATTATAATATTTCTGAGGTGATGAAACGTAAAACATGAGCTAAGACTGGCAAAAAACACGCTCTTCCAATTTTAAAATCTCATTAATGTATTAGATACGCACATATATGCATCTCTCTCTCTCTCTCTCTCTCTCTCTATATATATATATATATATATATATATATATATATATATATATATATATATATATATATATATATATACGGTGCACAATAAGTCATGAACATGAAATGCCATGGTAGACAAAATGTGTGAAAAAAGACAAACGGAAA